>CATIWK010048747.1:0-11173 GCA_949634005.1 Mallotus japonicus | reverse complement strand
TTAGACATCCTATGTGGCGCAAATTTCCTTTCCCAAACGTGGCAGTCATGCAATGCAAGAGAACAGCTGACGTCATCGACTAGGTGGTGGCCACATGTGCATCATTCGTGCCACGTAGGAGGGTTCCATCAGACTTAACCCACTAGGACCAACTGTTTATTTTTTAAATACTTTGTGGACTCAATTGTAAAAAATTGAAGTTATAGGACTAAATTGGAAATCGCCTATAACTTATAGGACTGAATTTGTTGTTATCCCTATTATTTTTTTTGAGTTCATGGTATTATTGGTAGCACATTTGAGCAGTAAAGAAAAACATTCATCTGTTATTTGCGCAACTTTAAATTTCTCCATTAATAGCTGCTGATGATCGTAATTAATACAAATTGCATTATTGTAACAATGTAATCAAGAGAAGTTGCGTTCTGTATTTTGAGTACATGGAGAGAGAGACAGACTTAGGAAGATGAGAAAACAGAGTATTTCCGTAGTTTTATCCTCCTTTTTCGTATTAAACTGTGTACAGTAGAACTTTGTATCTTATTAAACTTTGTAGTTTATAGACTTGTTCTAAACCTCTTTTTTTTTTTTTTTTTTTTTTTTTAATGAACCTCCTCTTTATAAAAAAATCAACCTCTGAAAAAAAAAACATGCTTATATGATGATGCATCTTCAGCGCCTGGAAACAATATACAGCAAGTTCTTTCCTTCACTTTATTCACATCAAAAGCTGATTCTGATATTGAAGGGATTTCTCTAGGAGACCGAGGTTTTAAAATGCATCAAGTATAACATGGATGGACACATCACCAGCAAATTCCTCCTATACAACCAACTCTTCTTCACCAGCAAAACTTCTTTTCCTGCAGGAGATCGATAACAATTTCACTCTGAGTAAGAACTGGGATCAAATTTAAATCTGCCCCAACAATTTATGTAATGAGTACAATCTTCAACTCACTCGAAATCTGGCTTCCTTTTGTCTATCTATAAATGCAAGAAGCTCCTCTTGCCTGATTAAAGCTTCGTGCAAAGCCTGTAATGAAGAAACATACGAGTACATAGAATTAAGCCAAGCTGAGGAACATATTGCCAATTCCAGAAAATGCAATGTCTGGAGGTTACTGTGATAAAGACCTCCCCGAATACACAAATACTTTTTTTTTTTTTTTGGTTGCCTTGGCAAACGCATTCCTGCACTAATCAGGAATAATATACTCATGGCCTCATTCTTCAGCTGATTATGAAACAAGAGACATAAGAACTCACACTAAGTGGCACAAACGCCTTTACTATCTGATTACTTATCTGCATAACTACCTAAGGTTCAGTTCCAAAATGCCAGCGAATTTGTACCATATGACCACATTTTGAAAGAAGAGTAGGATAATACTAAAGATTAATCACCTTTTTGGTGGTAATTAACTCTGCTTCCAAAGCATCCACTCGACAAACAGCAGCATTTAGCAACTCCTCTTTCTCACACGGCATCTGAAAAGGCTTCATCTGCAGCATGTCAACCTTCTCTTCAAGTTCACCCAGCCTTTTCAAGACAGATGAGAGCAGGTCTGCCTGTGTAAATCCTGGAGCAGGAGAAGGAGGGCGGAACTCTTCCTTGAACACAGATTCAATCTCTGGGTCAGCAGTATCAGAGAAAGAATCGGGTGCATGTTTTTGCTTGGTTGGCCAAATTGGCAGTGAATGCATGAAAGCAACAAAGGCAATAAATAAAGCCATGAGCAGAGCCCAGATACGAGCAAAGATTCCTTCAGGAGTTTTTCCTACACTTGGCATAGAAGGTGTTCCTACAATGAATTTCAATTAAGATATTAGTGTGAAATCAATAATAATATTGTAGGTAATGAAATCAACTCTGATTTCTGACACCATCATTAATTAAAACAAAAGAAAGCATAATGCCCAAAGCCTATCAAAAGTCTGGGAATCCTACGCCTCTGCTTCACTCACTTCTTCAATTCAATACTAGAAAGATCTCAATATGATAGAAATGAATGCAAGAGTGTGTTTCAACTGTATAGTTACACTTGCTAACCTCTGGAAGCATGTTGATCTTGAAACGATACTTGTTCCTTCCATCCACTATCCACAGTCTTGTCAATCATGGGAATATACTCATCATATTCTGAGACGACTCCAGCAGCACCTGCCTTACCAGCCCCCCTAGCCTAGATGAACATCCAAGCACATTGCCAATGAGCTCAAATTTGTGAGGATGTCAAAAATTACATTAGTACTTGCATTTTTTACAGTCACTGGTTTTATATAAGTGAGCTAAAGGTGCAATCTGCTTAGTTCAAAAAATTTAACTAGCTTCAGATAGAAACTCATACATATAAACTTCTAATAATCTAGAATGTCATTTAAGCTGAGAGCAGAAGCTACTCCTGTCATGAAATAGGTATGGTGAGAGCTGTGAGACATCTAAGCTATCTTATAAAGTACAAGGTACAAAGAAAGTAGAAAAGAAGAAAGCTGCAATTGCTATTGAGCGAGAGAATTTCATATCTTCAAACACGCAACAAACCATCTAAAAACATCTAACAATATGTATGAATATACCATGTGCTAAAAGTCTATGTCATTGCCAATACATAATACTTACTTCTTCGCTGACAGGAGTCAATCTTGGTACCAAATAACTCCTAGATGGTTTGGGAGATGCGACATCTTCCACTTCAGATCCTGACTCTGCAGTAGATGTATCACTAGTTTTTACCTGACTTAACAAAAAAATGAAACTAGCATTGGATAATGAAAGTGAAATTTAAATTGTAATAAAAAGCTAGGCCTATGTGTTGAAGGACAGCCTGCTGGACAATACCACTGCAGAGCGTGGCTTATTGAAAGCAATCACCCTGCCTTCACTGTTTGAGATTGTTACTATTTGTCTGGAATATAGAGCTTCACCATTGAGAACCATCTGTGTGAAGAATGGTTGAACATATAATAAGCAAGACATTTAGCTAAAAAAGGCACAAAAAATATGGTGAGAAAAAGAAACACAACAGAACAACCAATAATTTCAAGATGATCATAAACCTTTAGAACGTTTGGGTCTTTCCATGGCCCCTTATCAGATCTCATACAACCCCCTTGATCAGCACAGGTACAGCTACCGCCTAGAAATTCAGGCAACTCACTAGACAAGTTCAAAAACGTATCAAATGTTTTAGACAGTTGACATAATTGAAAGGAAGAAACCAGCAAACTCAAAAGAGAAATATCAGTTACCTTTTATCCATTATCTCAAGCAATTTGTTCTGATATTTGTAGCCAAGAACCTGAAATTCAATTTTGAAATTACGCAATTTTATGACCACTATAAAAGCAAATAGTAGATGATTGATGAAAAAAAAAAGACAAGGAAGCAGCACTCACATGAATCTTGCTTACTGTTTGAGAATCAAGAAAAGACTTCACTGTGTTCCAGAGCAGCTTAAAACCAGGACCAGCATTTATTATAAACATTCGGCAGAGTGTCTACAAAAGTTGATATGTTAGATGTTGTGATAGAGGACATGCTTTCAAATTCATTTTTAATCAAACTCCAATAAACTGAGAAGACCATTCACAACAACCTAGTATAGTAGAAGTATCTACCTCAGGGTAGTTGTCACCATCAATCTTTTGCAGCTGTATAACCAGTTCTCGCGCAGACTTTGTTAAGTTTTTTAAACCCTGTGGAACAAATTCAGTTGAACAAGAAAAAACAGAAATTAAGTAGAATCCTCACAGGCTAAAATTAACACGGTTCCCTAACAGAAGCATGCAAGTTAGCAAAAAAATTTAAATGAATGAAAACAAAGAATGTACCACGCCTTGCACATCCAAAATAGTTGTACTTGAATCTATATGTCTCTTTGCAGCAATAGAGCAAGCTGGAAATTTAATTGCAAAACATTTTTCAAACTCCTGCACATGATATCTCAAATATCGTTCCATAGTGGTAACTTGCATAAGTTTGCTTGGGTCAACTTTCCCTAGTCTTTCAATGTAGACAGGCCTCCCCTCCTTATCCACACCATGATAACCCTGAGGGTAGTACTTCACAACCTCATTCAACTCACTGAACTCAAAATCCTGCAAAAAAAAAAAAAAAAAAATTAAAATATCTAATCCAAAATAGCCTGTATCAACATAAGCCTATTTTAGAAAAGAAAACAGGAAATGCATGGACATAGGAGCAAAACCCCTTTAGATTCAGAAAAATACTGAGATAATGCTACCTCCATAATTGTGTCAGTGCCAAAGTCTTTCCTCCACTGAATCATATCTGCCCACATTTGTTTTGCCTTCTCAATGTCAAACTTTCTTGCTTTTAAGAACCTGGAAAAAGGGTAATCATTGAGCATGAAACTGAGGCTGTATATTAGCAGCAAATGGGTTGAATTGGGGATAGTTTACATAAACATAGCAGTATATTTATAAGTTTAACATGTATAAATTTATGAAATATGTCAAGTTCAATCTGAACACGACTTAAAGAATGTACTTTTTCCTCATAATATATATATATAGGGAAGAAAAAACAAAGCACCTCAGCATCATATGATAATCATCATGTCTGGAAGGAAGCAAGCCATCTCCAATGAGTGCCTGTCTAAATGCATCTACAACTTTCAGCTCTTCAACATCTCGAACATCTTCAATTGCAGCAGAAATCCCTTCACCCCTGCTTTTACTCTTCCTCTTATGAAGAGAACGTCTGATTCTTTTAGATGCTTTCATGGCTTTCTTCTTCAGATTTCCAATTCTAGTCTTCCTGTCATCCTCTGAGTTCTCGAAATCAGATTTACGTTCCCTTCTTTCATCATTGCCAGAAGAACCCTCAAAACCTACATAACATCAGAAACAAAAATTTATTAGCCCCCAACCAAGCCTAATACAAAACCAATTAACAAATAATTCGCCACTTTCCATTTCTGAATTGGCATACATCAATTCATTCCTTTCTTTTGCAATTTGAATCACTGCAATGACTGTTATACCTTATATTACAACTCTTATATTGGTAACCAAAAGAAAAGCCAAATTAATCAAGAAAAGAAAATTTCCATTTATAATTTACTAATTAGTAATTGCCAGCATTAACAAGAAGCTAAACAAACAAACTGAAATAACAGTTTCAAACTAGCTAATTATAAATCGTAGAACTAACAAAGTAACAGACAATTTTAAAACCCTAAAATCCACAAAAATAGGAAATGACGAAAATGAAAAAGAAAATCAGAGCATATATGATTCCAAATTATCGACAGTGAAATGAATCGGTCAGAGAAGGATAAGCGCACTTACAAGGAATAGCAAAACGATCCAATGGTCCAGACATGTTGAGTTCAAGCTGACAAGATCAAATTTCGGAAGAGAAAAGAAGGATTGATTCCAAAAGAAAAGGAGGAGAAAGAAGAATCGGATAATTTAACGGCGGAGAGATCAAAGATTTATTGTATCTGCCAATTCGGATCCGCCATCGGAAACAACTCGTTATAAATGGGATCTTTTCGTTGGCTGCTGGCTCCAGTTGGATGAGGTAAAAGAAAGCTGTAGCAAGGAAATAGAGAGAATATAACAGTAATACCACAGTAGCAATTGTCGCTGAAGCAAAGTGAGAGAGAGCGGCAGGCGTTTGGAAATGGAAAGAACGGTACGAATAACGGTGGGGATCTTTCTGGTTCAGTACAGTTTGGTTAATTTGGGTGGGCTCCTTGGACACGTGGCGGTCAAACGCGTAGCGTAGTCGTCGTTGCTAGGCGGGAATTTTGCTTGCTTTTGCGTATGAAAGTCGCGGGGTTACGGTACTTTTTGTTTAGTTGCTTTTTTTCATTTGCAAGTTTTTCTTGATGTTGATCATGTTTTGTCAAAATCTGATTTCTCGAATTACGTTTCTAATTAGCGAAAAAAATGTAATTCAAAATAAAATCAGAGAAAAATGATGGTTAATTGGATTGGTCATTGAGTATCTGGATTGGTGGGTTATCATTATCATATGGCTATTATTATTTACAAGAGATAATGAGCACGACAGGCACATGAAAATTTCTGGACGAGATAAGAAGAAAATTGGCAGCCTCCTAAATTCTTCCGAAGCCATCAAGTAGGACTTAACCCAAATAATACTCGTCCCCAAGAGTTGAAACTTCAAAAGAAAGAGGATAATTAATTCTTAAATCACAATATAAACAGGTTCTTTTGCTTTTCCTTCAAACTGCGAAGAGGGAAATAATAGTATTAGTTGCTAATCTGCCAATTTAGGCCCAAATGGAATTCTATACGTCTCACAATTATTCTCCAATGAACAGACAAACCAGGCAACATTATCATCTTTGATGTGGCTTTTGGGCAGGACCCAGATGACATGCAGCCGGTTCATTGGCAACATGACAGAACTCCTAGCATTCACAAAATGGACCAAGGCATGATTGCACAAACCATCCCCAAACATATCTCTACCACATGATTGCATAAACTTCACAAAAACAAATTTAGCAAAGACATCAAGCCCGCAACAGAAAAATATAAATTTGGCAGCACAATTATTTCACCGTCTGAAGTAGAATAATAAGCAGAAATTAACAAGTGCTGATTGCTTCAAGTTTCATAATCAAACGTTTATCTATACATATATTCACAAACGTTTTACATACATGTTGGTAGAAAAGGAAAGGTACATGACTGGCTACAGCAGTATGTGGCTGAACTCATCAGCTTCCAACAATGGTTTCTATATACAAGTTCTCGTGGAACAACTGAAACAAGAACAATTGCCCATTAGAAATCCTTAATTAAAAATCACATACACCAATTTTCATTTAAAAAATGGCACAGATACCTGTCATGTATACTTCTTCAAGTTCCTTTTAGCACGAAATTGTCCAAGCCTGTCCCTCCATTGAGCTACAATAGAACAGAAGACCATTAAATGTATAAGATTCCAATTGTTAGTGAAAAGGAAACACATCAAAGAATAGAGAGTTTCAAGATGCAACTATAGTACATAAAAGATCCATTATAATATCATTATTGAAATGGGAATTTCCATATCTCAGATGAATAACATTACATTGACTTGATATTTGCAAGGGTTTTATAATTTTTATTTTCAAAAGCAAATATAACTTGGTTTTACTTTTAAACTAATGGCATCCAACAAATGTTCACCATGGCTGGTCAAATAAAGACAAGCTTCTGAACATAGCAATTGTATTCATTCAATCAGCCTTTTCACAAAAAACAAACACAAAAGGATCATAAAAAGCAAACCTATGCACATTCAAAAGCCAAAATATCTTCAACATATAACAAATACGCAAAGGCAATCATACCAGCATCTTGGTAGCGCTCCTCAGAAACAGCATTCATCATGTTGGAAACAAGATTAAACTCCTTGGTATCAAGACATGGTTGACCAGTAGGCCTACGATTATATAACTTGAAATCAGACATTTTTTTGTTTCTCAAAACAGAAGCATCACGTAGATAGATTCTAATCCACTTTATAAGACTATTGATTTAGATACCAGTGCATTTCTTGTAACCACTATTTCAGTCAAAATGGCTGTCTTTATTGTTTATGATTGCACTCAGTTTTAATTTATTATGTTATGGACGCTATCAGAACTTAGGTAAGCCCTAAACTTTTCATGTCCGAGTAGGCATTTAATTTTTTTTTAAAGATCTTGCAAGGCAGTTATTACCTTGTATGAAATCATAACTCAACCATAGACACATCACAAACAAAACAAACTGCCCACTGGCTATTGGACAAACAGAAATCCAACAATTTTTCTTCATCTCACCAAACATTCTTTTCCTAAGAAAAAGGTAAAAGAAAAAAAATCTGATTTTAAGGATGTCAAAACTGACCGATCTAGTTCAGTAAATAATAAGCCATCTGAACCAGGCGACTGTGTTATCTTTCCAGATTCGATCACTCTCATCCCATCACTGTATGCCAAATATTTGTTGACTTGAATTGGTACCTGGATGAAATATGAAAATGATGCATGGTTGAAGATCAGTCACCCTCTGATAAAAACAAATTTCAACTCATAAATAGTCATAAGGAGAGAAAATATAAATATTAAATTCTAGGCTGAAAACTAAATTTAGAGAAACTTGCTTCAGCAATTGACCTCTAAAAAGTTACAAGATACTCTACTACATTTTATATCAGGATAAGATTAACTAATTACTTAATCCAGCATCACACACTACTTTAATATCACTAGATCAAGATTCATCATTTTATTGTGCTGATGCCAAAATCAACTATAAGTGACATAGTAGATCAAAAAGAAGACAAACAGAAGATCTACAAAGCCACTATGACTGACATATTTATATATGTTCAACTGACAAATCTCCACTTTGAATATGTTTCAATATAGAAGCTAATCTTGATGTAGTAGCATCTGTTCAATTTTGTTACTTGATTTACTTTAAGTTTGTCTCCACTTTTCTTAGCTAATATTGTTTAGGTTGCTATTATTTAAGTTACCTTTTATTAAGTTTTTTATTCAATATAGATTGGTTCTCATCAAATCCTTTATTATAGCTAATATAAAAAGGATTGTTTGCGGACAATTTTTTTGAAATTTTATAGAAAAGTTTTTGTTTAAACCTAATTATCTTTTCTTTTGTTCCAACCACAATCAACCCTATTCTAGCTTAATTGTTGAGAATCAGTTGCCCAAATCCCTTGAACTGCATCATATTTGCTAGTTTTACTTCATTGATATCCTTTGCAACATTTTAAGAACCCATAATGTGATCGAAATTTCATGCACCAAGGGTACATTTAACAGTAGCAAGCATATGACAGAAAAAAGCTTCCTGAAGGGGGAAAAAATAACTGTATGCATAAAGCACCTTGCATCTCACAGCAATATTGATGGCATCTGAAGGACGAAGATCAAAGCTGACACATTCCGTTTCATTGCCCACCTGCAAAACATCCAAGGTTGCAATCATTTATCTTCTACGTTTGTACAAGCCAACAGTGTCACAAAAGAATTTAATCAAATAAATGATTAAAGACCTTTGTGAGGTATAATTGTGCAAAATATGCCTCATGTACCCTCTTTGTAACCCTAACAAGTCTAACCTGCAAAAGAGGAGGACAAAGATTAAAATTAGTGACATGACAATTTACTATATCTTGCTAACCAAATGGTGTGTGGGGAACTTACTTCATAACCCATTTTTTCAATCATTTCCTTCACAACTTGATACAGAGTTGGTCTTGCCTGGAAATCGATAGAGAAAAAAGATTTATCGGTATGTAATGTGAAAGAAATTCAAACATTTGCTAAATGCCAAATATGAAAAACTCAATTAGTTCAGGACCATAAAGATTCTAACATAAGAGACTACTGCACAAACTCAAACGTACAATTTGAACATTGCGCACAGCTGCCATAAGCAACACACTAGGCATTTCCACTGCAAACAAAGGCATCATAACAAGTTCAAATGCAAATTTTGCAAATAAATGTACAATTATTATAACTAAGAACAAGCGAGATGCAAAATGCACATACAAACAATTATTGGGAGGAGTAAACCAGTCCCATCTTCCATCTTCAATACAATTGCAGGATGCGGTGCATAGTCCGGCAAATGCCCACCTTGAGGGTTATTATGGACACATCTTAAATGCCTCCCATCTCTCATTTTAATCATGAAACCATCTGCTCCACTCTTCACCTCAACTATATAAATAACAAAGTCAAAGGAATCACTAGCAATTGCAATAATATATTAGATTAGAAGTAACGTGGCATTTAAGCTTAACACAATGCATCATTTAATTTTCATACCAGCTTCAACAATACTAGAGTTAACATAATCTTCATCATTTTCATTGAAATTCTCGGCTCTGCTTCCATTACCATTTGAAGATGAACTCAAACAGCAGTGTACACTATTGCGACCCTGATGGAGAGAAGCTCCATTCAATTTAGTTTTGCAATCAGTAATACCCTTGAATCTCCATAATCCGCTTCTATAAAGCCTAGCCTTAACCAAAGGAACATTCAAAGGTAAAGTGTAAATTCCTGCTTGTTTTGCACGCACAGTAGGGCAAATTACTGGTC
This sequence comes from Mallotus japonicus, assembly GCA_949634005.1. Lineage (NCBI taxonomy): Eukaryota > Viridiplantae > Streptophyta > Magnoliopsida > Malpighiales > Euphorbiaceae > Mallotus > Mallotus japonicus. Next base: position 1,058 of record CATIWK010048747.1, on the reverse strand, counting down.
CTTGCAGAGTCGCCATTTCACCTTCACAAAAAAAGAAATTAAGAATCCAAAAAAATCTGAAGCAAGTACTTCAAATAAGGTAAGATTATAAAGCAGAAGTCAAGCGAATTGAAGTTTTGTTGATTTTTTATTTTCGTGATTTTAATTCCAAAAAAAATAACAAACGCAAATAACTAATACGACAAAAAAATTTCCAAAAATCAACAGAATCAAGTCTACAAAGCACAAGATCCGTGATCAGTAAACTGCTAGTGCAACAGAGTACACATGAAGATCACCTGAAAAAAAAGATCAACGGTGTTAAACTCCACCGATCAGTAACCAGCAAGAATCGGACAGCAGAGTTTCGGATTCTCTCGAGAAACTAAGAAACTGGAAGAATTTTTCAATTAATTTTTAAATAAAAGAGAATTAAAGGGAAGGAAATAAGGATGGGATCAGATGATGGGAAGGAAATAATCCTCTTAAAGTGTAAGCAATTGTAATCATTACAATTAATTAAAAAAAAAGGATTTGAACGAACCGACAAGAAAAGGATCAGATAAAAGGGCATGAGAGATGGGCGATGAGAAAAGAGGATTTTTTTTTTTTTTTTTTTTTTGGGTAGGGGGGCGCAATGAGAGATGGAATTTGAGGAAAACTCTTTTGTAAAGAGGATGATGATGATGTTGCAGCACCAGTAGAATTTAACACTAAAAAATAAAAGAATATATGAGCTAAGCCACCTTTTAGTTCAGTTTCATGGTTTATGTTAAATGACGGTTCTAGCCTCGTAGGAGTGTTTTATGGCATTGTCAGCATGGATTAATTAAATTTGCTTCATTTTGAAATAAAGAAAATTATTTAAAATCAAATTATATGTAAACATATACATAGCATACTTACCATCTAGCGACTATTTTGTTGAGAAAATATTGTTCTTGTTATAAAATCTGTGAAAATTGATATCCAGTTTATTTTTTCTACTGATGTTTTAATTGTTTCAAACGGAATACTTATTTATTAAAAGTTTAATAATTTAATAATATAACTCCTTTAATATATAAGTCAAATCATTC
>CATIWK010048640.1:0-11537 GCA_949634005.1 Mallotus japonicus | reverse complement strand
AGGTCTTCATCAAACTAAGAAAACTAGTAAGTTTCTCAAAGCCTAGTAATCTTAGATTGATGATTTCTCATCTTTGTGATGACTTGTATTTAGTTATGTGTTAATTGCAATTTGGATCTTGGGGATAGGATTATGTCATGTCAATTTTTTTAAATTTACCATACTAAGCATTGGATGCTTATGTTGCATAATCTTAACTAACACCTTTAACTTCTATTTTGAAGAAATTAACAAGTTAATGGTGAATTTATGATGTTCTACACATTTATGAGAAAATTTCTTTCGCAATATTTGGACAAAATTTAAGGGTGAATTTTCTCTATCTTGAAGGGAATGATGCGGAGCAGCAAGCTTAAAAGTATTTTGAATGAGTTTGTGGAACAATTGATAGAAGACATTATTATTATTATTATTATTATTATTATTATTATGATTTGATTTTTATTTCTAATGTAGCATTATGTTAATTTTATTTCTTGATTAGAATTGTATTTCTAATGTTTTTAATTTATTTCCTAATTAAAATTAGGGCCGGTAGATTTGTGCCACCCTATAAATATGTAAACCTTATTGCTATTAGAGACAGTTTTTGGTGAATCAATAAAATTTCTCTTCTTTCCCAAATTTTTGGTATTTGTTTGAATCAATGAAATTGATGTATATTTTTTGGTATTTTTTAATCAATAGTTTATAGAAGGTTAAATCTCTGATATTCTTGTTGAATCAAGAGACTTTTAATTTTTATCCTTTTTATTATAGCTTCCACTACGTCAATGATCTAAAACAAAATAACATTCTTATTCATCACAACATTGTAATTAAGTTACATGAAACATTAATAAACATTAATAACTTTAATGTTATGTCGATTGGCTTATTTTGCATATATATATATATATAGTCTTAATTAACTTTTGCTCTAGTCGATAGGAAGGAAGAAAGATGATATAGAATGGGAAATAAGCGTAAAGCGTTTTTTCTCTTGGTGGTGCCTCCAAATTGTTCAAGCATGTCCAGATTTTTTGGGTTTAATCCTCCAGGAAGCTTCCAATCAAAATGGCATAGCAACTGTGCCAGTGGAAGCTCAATGCTGGCTAAACCAAACAACATTCTAGCACACATTCTTCTTCCTGCCCCAAATGGAATAAACTCAAAATCAGTTCCCTTAAAATCAATCGAATTATCAATGAATCTCTCTGGATAAAATTTCTCTGCTTCATTCCAATAACTAGGATCTCTTCCAATCGCCCACGGGTTCACGAATATTTTGGATTTTTTTGGTATATCAAACCCATTAATCACACAATTCTTTCTGCATTCTCTTGGAACTAACAATGGAGCTGCAGGGTGTAACCTCAGACTTTCTTTAATTACCAATTTCAGATAGTGTAGCTCATCCATATCTGTTTCATCGATTTTTCCTTTTCTGTCGAATATTTGCCTCACCTCTGCTTGCGCCTTTTCCATTAGTCTCGGGTTTTTCATCAGTTCTGACATAATCCATTCTATTGTTGTTGATGAAGTGTCGCTACCAGTAACAAACATGTCCTGCAACACATTTATTTTATTAATCAACTTGAGTGAGTGAAAAATAAAAAAATAAAAACATAAATATATTTACACACATACTAACCATGATGAGGGCTTTGATGGTGTCGTCTGTTAAAGGGAATTCAAGGTTCCCTCTGTCTTGTAGGTTCAAAAGAATATCTACAAGATCTTCTGCCTCTTCTTCTTTGTCTTGTGGATCAATCTTAGGTACTCCACTTCTAGCTTTATGTTGATTGAGGATGCTTTCAAAGATGTTATCTACTTGCCTTTGAAGCTTCTCTACTCTAAACCTTATGGCACTGATTACACGAAAGAATTTGATGGAAGGGTACACATCAGCAAGACTAATGCCTCTTCCAAGTTCAATCATTATTTTCTCCACAGCTGGAATAAAAAGTTCTTCTCCCTTCCATACCTCACCAAAGGCTGCTCTTGAAATGATGCGATACGTTAAAGAACTTACCATCCTGCTAAAATTAATGGATGATCCCTGCGCCACTGAGGAAGTAGTATAAGTGATTAATTTTGATGTTTCTTCTTCCCTGATTGATCTGAATGACTCCACGCGCTTCACAGTCAGCTACTCAAACGTGTAAATTTTTCTCAACTGTCTCCAATGATCTCCATAGGGAGCAAAACCTATGTCCTTATAGTGATAAGTTACGCTTTCAGCGGCTAGGAGTTGGGGTCTTTGAGCAAAGATGACGCCGTGGTTTCTAAAAACTTGTTTAGCAATTTCAGGAGAGGAAATGATAATGTTGGTAAGTTCACCAAGCTGAAGGTGCATGATGGGACCGTATTTCTTGGATAAGTCTCTCATTCTTCGATGAGGAAGGTATCCAATTAAATGGTGCATGCTGCCTATTAAATATTAAAGGCAGCCTCCTTGGTCCTGGTGGCGGGTTAAATATTTATGTAGTCACCCAACTTTGCATTTATTTCATTTTGGGTACTAAAGTTCAATTGGTTATCATTTGGTAACCAAACTTCTATTTAAGTGTCATTGGCCGGTCACCTGGTGGCTATTTGTCTAGTTGGCAGCCGAAGATGGAATATACTTGGAATATTTGACACATCAGCACAACTTAGTCAGCCAAATAAGACACGTCAGCAAGTCCTACTCATTAACCGTACTCCTAATCACTTTATGGGTCCCTATTAATGATAAGATCGTAATTTATGTATATCAGATATATGCGTGAGCTGTTGTTATTGAGTTGTATATGACTACATCACTTTCACCTCTTGTACATGTATATATTTCTAGAGTTAATATAGAGAACATAACTTTTGCCCTCATAACTCTATTCAGAACTTGGTATCAGAGCTGTACCAAATTATGGCAACCAACTCGTCCCTCTCTTCATCCTCATCCTCCACTTCTTCCACTTCAAACACCTCAACTCAATTACCTTCTCTTCTCTCGTTTTCTTCTACTTCAACAGCCCCTACTCATCTCCATCAATCCTTTTCAATTAAATTAAATTCTAAAAATTATGTTTCTTAGAAATTGCAATTTCAACCATTGTTCAACTTTTACAATCTCCATGGTGTGCTCTATGGAACCGAGATAGCTCCACCTAAAGAAATTCTCAACTCTACCTCTGACACCTTGGAACCCAACCCCGCATATTTACAATGGTATTCCAAGGATCAACTTTTTTTTTTCTTGGCTGCTATCCTCAATTTCTGAAGAGATTTTCCCTCATTTGATAAGACTGAATTCTGCTAATGTAGTATGGAGAGCCTTGGAGACGGCATATGGTGTAGTTAATAACGCCCAAAGGACTCAACTTTATATTGAACTTCATAACCTTAAAAAGGATGACAAATCTATGTCTGAATACCTATTTCAAGCCAAGCAAATCTCTGATTCCCTTGCCTTAGCCGGCCAACCACTTCCACTGGCTGAATTCAATGCAATTGTCTTTTGACAACTCGGTACTGACTTCAATGGTGTTATAGGCGCTCTTCAACAACGCCTTGAGCCACCTTCCTTTCATGAACTTCACAGTTAATTGATGTCATATGAGCTTCTCCTTAAGTCTCAGTAAGCTCAACTTCCGGTCGTTAATCTTGCTCACACCAGTCCAGCGAGTTCTTCTCCTAGCAGCCAAAATCGTGGCCAATTCTTTGCTAATCGATCTAATCGTGGGCGCGATGGCAGACGAGGTTTTTCTCATCCACAGATGATGTCCTGCCAAATATGTGGTTACAATAACCACATCACTGCTGATTGTCGAAGAAGGTTTGATCATAACTTTGTCCGCTCGACGAGTGATTTCTGTTCCAATTTCCCTTAGTCTGGACATCCCACTTATTTACCACAAGCCCAAATGTCAGTACTTGGTCCACCTCTTAGCTTGTCGATGCACTCTGAGTGGTATCTTGACACAGGTGCTAGCCACCACATCACTCCTGATCTTTCAAGTCTCAATAATATTGAAGAATATAAAGGTACGCATCATGTCACTGTTGGTAATGGCCATAAACTCCCAATTAAACATACTGGACGTAGTATTATCCCTACACCCCATAAACAATTGCACTTACCTAATGTTTTACATGTCCCTCATATTACTAAACCGTTATTATCTGTGAAACAACTTAATAGAGATAATAATTATTTTTTTGAATTTCACCCTGATGAATGTTTTGTTAAGGATCGCCAGACCAACCAAACTCTACTCCAAGGAATGAGTGAATTGGGGCTGTATAAACTTCAATCTGCATCCAAGAAGTTTTCCTCATCCATTCCCGCATATTTGGCTAGTTTGCAGACATGGCATCAACGATTGGGTCATCCGCATTCCTCTGCTGTTCATCGTCATGTTCAAAGTTTTAAATTACCATGTTCAAATAAAAAAACATCTGCTCTGTTAAATAATTGTCATGCATGTTCCTTAGGCAAACTGCATCGTTTATCTTTCCATTCTACCAATCATCGTAGTTCACATCCATTAGAGTTAGTACATTCAGATGTTTGGGGCCCTGCTCCTATTAGTTCCTTCAATGGAGACAAATTTTTTGTTATTTTTATTGATGATTTTAGTTTATTTACATGGCTTTTCCAATTAAACAAAAAAAGTGATGTTTTTAGTGTTTTTCTTAAATTCCAGGCATATGTAGAAAACCAGTTTAATTGCAAGATAAAATCGTTTAACTTCGATTGGGAAGGTGAATATCATCCTCTTTTTACCCATTTTCAAAAAACCGGTGTTTTGCATCGTCTTTCCTGTCCTCACACATATGAACAAAATGGAACTACAGAAAGGAAGATTCACCATATTGTTGACATTGGACTGACATTGCTTGGTCATTCCAATACACCCTTTAAGTATTGGCATTTTGCATTTGAAACATCAATTTTTTTAATTAACCGAATGCCAACTCAATCCCTGTGCAATCAAATTCCATTTGCATTGCTATATAAAAAAACACCATATTACAATTTTTTAGGTTTATTTGGTTGTGCTGTTTACCCTTTGTTAAGACCATACAATAAACATAAATTTTCATATCGCACCACTCAATGCGTTTTTCTTGGATATTCACCTCACTATCTAGGTTATCGATGTCTTAATAAGCAAACTAGTCGAATATATTTTGCCCGGCATGTCAAATTCGATGAACAAAATTTTCCTTTCAAAAATTCTACTCCAATCGCAAGTGCTTCACAGTCCAACAACACGTCAACTCCTTGCTTGCAGATTCAGCTACCACTACCTCAATTCACTAGTTCCAAGACCTCTATTTCAGGTATGCATCCTTTCTCACTTTCTCACCCAACTACTTCGGTTCCTATTTTTTCTTCCCAATCTTCTTCTTCTTCTTTTTCTCACTCTTCTAGTTCAGCTACTCCTTCCAATCCTACATCCTTATCCCCAATAATCTTATCTAAACAACCTTCTAAACCTTTATCTCAACATCGTCATTATAGTTTCAATTCTGATGGATTGAAGTTATTTGGTGATTTACCTACACCTTCCCAACAACCCAATCCACCATCCCAATCCTCATCCGATTCCCCATCCAATACTAATCTCCAACCCCAAACCAATACTTATCCAACAACACCACCTCGCCAACACACCATACTACTATTGTTGGAAATAGATGGGTGTACAAAATTAAGAGACATGCTAATGGGTCTATTAAGCGATATAAGGCTCACTTAGTTGCCAAGGGATACACGCAAGAACATGGCATTGACTACACAGACACATTTAGTTCATTAAGACAACAATAATTCAGGTCATTCTTTCCATGGCGGTTTATAAAAACTGGACACTTCGGCAACTTGATGTGAGTAATGCCTTTCTCCATGGTGACTTGCAAGAAAATGTCTATATGGTGCAACCACAAGGTTATATTGACAACAGATATCCGAATTTTGTATGTAAACTTCGAAAGTCTCTATATGGCCTTAAACAAGCTCCTCGTGCCTGGTATTAAAGGTTAAGTGGTTATCTTCAGTTACTTAGTTTTAAAGGCTCCACTGCCGATTCTTCATTGTTTATTTATCATCATGATCATATCATTTGTCTCCTGCTCATTTACGTGGATGATATTATTATCACAGGCACCTACAATTCCTTTATTACTGATGTCATTCACAAGCTTTCTACAGAGTTCTCAATTCGGGACCTTGGAAATTTGAGTTACTTTTTGGGCATTCAAGTCTCTCGGCAAGCACATGGTCTCTTCTTATCCCAAGAAAAATATATACAGGGATTGTTACAAAATATGGGCATGTCGACTTATAAACCACTCTCCACTTCGATGGTCACTGGTGCACCACTTCATAAGGATAGTTCACTGCTATTGTCTTCCTCGGAATCAACAAAATTTCAACAATGTTATGGATCCTTGCAGTATATCACCTTCACTAGACCTGATCTCACCTACGCTGTCAACAAGCTCACTCAATTTATGCACTCACCAATGGAGCAGCATCTCCAAGCCTTAAAACGCGTGCTTCGATACTTACAGGGCACTAAGTCCATCGGCCTATCCATTCAGCCATCCTCTTATTTCGACTTGGTAGCCTTCATTGATGCAGACTGGGTTGGAAGCTTGGATGACCGCAAGTCCACTGGCGATTTTCTTATATACATGGGCACAAATCTCATCGGATGGCATTCAAAAAAACAGCAAACTGTCGCCTGCTCCTCTACAGAATCAGAGTTTAAGGCCATTGCTAATGTTAGTGTGGAGCTCCGATGGTTGAGCCATCTCTTCTGTGAACTTGGTATTTTGGTGCGCAAACCACCTCACATATGGTGCGATAATCTTGGCACCGTCTTTATTTCGTCTAATACTGCTTTCACAGCACGTACTCGTCATGTGGAAGTGGACTTCCACTTCGTTAGAGAATAGGTTGCAACCAAGACATTAACAGTGGGATCGGTATCATCCAAAGACCAACTTGCTGATATTATGACAAAGGCCTTGTCCAAGCCTACCTTTCTTCATATTGTCGATAAGCTTCGGCTTCGCTCCACGAACCAATCACCTTATGAGGGGGTATTAATGATAAGATTGTAATTTATATATATCAGATATATGCGTGAGCTGTTGTTATTGAGTTGTATATGACTATGTCACTTTCACCTCTTGTACATGTATATATTTCCAAAGTTAATACAGAGAATATAACTTTTGCCCTCACAACTCTATTCAGAACTGTCCCACACCTCTAACCCCCTTCTAACCCTAATTTTCACCTTTCCCAAATTCACTTTAACCCTCTTCACTCCTTTTGACTTCCCTCCTACCCTTTTCACTTCTCGCCTCTGTACTCCCAACCCAATCGACATATGCTGCTTCTTGGAATTTCAGTCTCTGTCTTCTAGCCATTACCATCGCGATTGCTTTTTGATCAACCCACATGAAAAAATTTCATTTTGGAGAATAAATGACATTTGAAGCAATGAGTAAAGATTGGAAAAGACGAGTGCCAGGAGAAGGGTTACCAGAATACTGTAAGTGATTTATTTGTTTGATAAATTATTTTTGTTTAATCAAAACATCGAAAGGTCATTTTTTTTCCTTCATTGTTTGAAGATAAAAAAATAATTAATTTATTATAGTTCCATCGTTTTAGTTCCATCGCTATCATTCCATCGTTATCATCCATGTGCAAGATTAGCAACTACTTTTGTTTTCTACTTTATATTTGTCATTTATAAACCATTTATTGAAAAATTTGTACTGATTTGCATGCAATATATGGAGGGCCATAGTCAGAGTACTTTAGCATCTATATGCACCATATTGGCGTAAATCCTGATGGTAGTTATTGTCATCGTGTTGTTGGCTACATCGATTATTGCAGCCCGGATAAAATATCAAAGCTGGAAATTAATAGCATGGCCAAAGAACTTGGGTTGGGCATTGAGAATATGTTATTTAGGTGGATGCACCCAAAAAAGGCTGGTGAGAATGTATTAAGAAAATTAGAAGATGATAATGATACGATTGAGATGTCGATGTTTGTTGATGATACGAGGGTGATGCACGTTTACTGTAGTGGAAATGGTAATTTGGAGGATGGTTATTTGAATGATGGAGTGGAAGAAAGAAATGGTGAAAACAATATTGCTTCACATTCTGAGTTGGCTGGAGAAGAGACAGATGTTAGGGATAAAAATGAAGAGGGATTGGCTAGAGAAGAGACAGATGTTAAGGATAGAAATGAAAAGGGATGTGACAGTGATTACAATGACTCAGATTATAACTTGATGGAAGATGAGGATGACTTAATGTTTGAGAAGTTTGTTAATGATGGCATTGAGAGGGACATGCCTAGTGTTGAAAATGCAATGGAAGATGAGGATGATCAGTTAGAATCTTCAGTTTATGCCCCATCAGATGTGCTTCTATCATGTTCTAAAACTGATAAAGATGAAGGCCATACATCTAGGCATGTGTTTGCTAAATTTGATGAAGAAACAAACATGAAGGATCCGAAACTGCAAATAGGAATAAAATTCAGAGATTTCAATCAATTTAAACAAGCTGTGAGGAATTTTAGTATTAAAAATAGATTTGTGATTAAGTTTAAGCCCAACAACAAAAAAAGGTGTAAGGCTTTCTGCAAAAAAGGTTATGGCTTTTATCTTTGGGCTTCTCTGATAAGTCATGATAGGAATACAGTGCAGATTAAGTTAGGCAGATTGGAGCATGATTGTGGCAAGGAACACTCAAATAGGCATATAAATTCAAAGTGGATTGCCGAGACATACTTAGAGCATTTTAGGGCTGATCCATGTTGGTCTCTATCTGGTATAATTCAAGCAGTAAAAAGTAATCAGGAAGTTGACATTATCAGGTGTAAAGAATGGTATTAGAAATGGTAAGGTGACAAAGAGAGGGGCAATAATGACATGCACTATTTGCGGGACTCAATGCCACAATAGGAGATATCATGGGAAGGGCAGCAGTTCAAATGATGCAAATAGACAGCCATCCAAACTCCCAGTAAGTTAAATTTGATGTGTTTTATTTTTTTAAATGTTTAACTACATGACATATGCATACTTACAAATGCTTGCAGGTAAGGAGAGGCACGGAGGCTGGACATTCCAATGGAAATATGGAACCAAGTACACCAACAACAGTTCAATGGATGCAAGATGTGAGAATTTCAGTCTATAACATAACATACTTCTGTTATAAAAAAACATATGTCTAACTAGTGAAAGGTAAATTTTGTGGCTACGAATATATGTGTAATTGCAGGGTAGTAGCAAAGTCTTTAGTACCCCAGAGAATGACATATTCACAGTCAACATTCAAAATGCAAACAATGCCTCTCCATCTCAATATGAATTTAGATTTTCCCCTCAAATCCTAGATCCACCAGTTGAGGTTCCTGAATCTGAAGTTCCAAAAATTGATGTTGAAGAACAGACATCCAGGTACTTATATAAGTTGAAAAAAAGAGCTATTCATTTAAACCTTAATATGACTATAATGGTGTTAACACACACATGCATGTTATTAATATGACACCACCAACAGAAGCAACACATGACATATTAGGAAATAGCAAAAAAGGCAAGAGCTTGGATGACCTGCAAGATATGGTGGAGAAGAGACATATCCATTTGAAGGAAGCAGTTTCAGCCACACCTACTGTGAAGGATCTAAAGACTTCTGCAAAAGGGAGGCAGCCTACAACTATGAGAGGAAGACCTCCAAAGTATAAGCAACCACCTTTAGCTCCATCTATGGGAAGAACTCGAAAAAACACTGGCCAGTTGAGGATTGGGGCTTCTCCTTCTGAGATTCCAACATAAAGGCAATCTGAAAACCCAGACTCAGCATTTGGAAAACCTGCTGCAAAAAAGAAAAAGGTATGGGTGCCTCCGGGGACATCTGAGTATGCTTCCTAGTAGGGGTTAAAACAAAAGGATGGTATTTATATTGGACCACCTTGGTTGGTAGTGATCATAGTTGTTAGACTCGTACGATTCGCGAGTCGAATCGTACGAGTCAACTCGATTAACAATGAAAACGAGTCGAATCAGTGAATGAATCGAAAATGAGCATGAATCGTAGTATATTCGATCAAATCGAAGGTAAATCGATCGAATCGATATGAATCGATCGATTCGGTATCATACAAATCTTAAACCATTGATTTACCAAAAACCCATCAACTAAAAAAAAAAGTTTACAGAAGATGGTAGTTTCATATATCCACTGTCAACAAGTAAAAGAAAGAAAAAAAAAACCTTGCCTCCTGTATTCTTTGAACAAGCAAAAAAAAAAAAATTGCCTTCCCATCTGTGTTCTTGAACGTAGATTGTTGAGTGACCAGCTGGTGAACCAGGTAATTTTCTAACTTTTTTTCTTTTTTTCCGATCTTCTTTTCTTTTGTGCAGTGTTCTTCTCTGTTTCTTTTCTTTCATGGTTTTTCACTTTTGCTTTTGTCTCCGTTTTGCATATAGAATTGACAATTGTTGAGACTTGAGAATAAAATATACAAAAGTAGGTAGTGGGTACAAAGTACAAACCACAAAAGTTTGTTGCACTCAATTTTCTTCACATGTAGGAGATAAGATAACACATTGTATATTATATTATATATATTTATATATATATATATAATATGTATTACTTTTTAAATAGTAATGGGTAGTTGGGTACAAAGTCATTTATTTTTATTATTTAAATATTAGAGACACTTAAAAGAATTAATCCTAACCTAGGCGTCTCCTGCATTTTGGCTTTGTTTATATATATATATATATATATACCCACCAATATCTCTAATAAATTATTGTTCTTACTATTTAAATAGTAAAATAAATAATAATTTTTATATTTGAATTGACAGTGACACTTAAAAATATTTTTTTTTCTTCTCATATCCAATTAATAATTTAATTGATATATTATTTTTTGCAGGTTGTTTTAAGTTCATATTAATGAAATATGACTTCAAGATCAAAAAAAGGATCCACAATTAGAACTAGTGATCCTACTTGGGAGCATAGTTCTAAAGTTAATGATAGTAGAATGCAAGTAAAATGTAATTATTGTGGAATTGAAAGATGGGGAGGGATAAATCGAATGAAACATCATTTAGCGGGTGATCATGATAATGTTGCTCCTTGTACAAAATGTCCTGAAAATGTGAGGGAGCTTTTTATTAAAATTTTGAGAGAAATGGAAACACAAAAAACAAATGCAAATGATTGTTTTGAAGTAGGTGAAGGAGAACAAGGAAATCAAATTTTAGTAGAAGGAAGAAAAAGTAGTATTGATTCATTTGTCAAAAAAGGAAAGGGCATTAAACAATATACTTTGAATGCAATGGTAAAAGATAGAGAACCTGTAGTTCAAAGTATATGTAAATTTTTATATGGACATGCATTGCCTTTTGTCTTAGTGAAGAGTCCATTATTTGCTTCTATGGTGGAAAAAATTGGTGAATATGGTAGAGGTTTAAAACCTCCTAGTTATCATGAGGCTAG
>CATIWK010048579.1:0-20902 GCA_949634005.1 Mallotus japonicus | reverse complement strand
AGTGCTCATAGTTGTGACTGATGGAGCAGATTTAGAACCATCGATAAAACTAGTAAGATCGAGGGAATTAAGGAGTGGTAAAAGTTGAGTTTTCCAAGCCAGATAATTTCTAGCATTGAGTTTGATAGAGAAATTTAATTGAGTAGTAGGAGTAGAGGTAGTAGAAGAAGCTGGAATTAATTGAGTATTAGTATTGGTAGCCATTAAAGCTCTGATACCATATCAAAACACAAGATGAAGAAGAAAATGTGTCTTGTATTTATCGTGAATCAGCTGTTACAATATATAGGAGTTGTACAATTTACAAAAGGAGAAGTAGAAGATAACTAGAAGTCTTAATACAAAATACAACTAAGTGATAATGTATATCAAATGTAACCGTATACTAACTACTTCCTTAACAGGTGGGTCACTCTGACAGGATTGGCCATTTCATCGTTTGGACTGATGAAATGCCCATTTCATCGTTTGGACTGATGAAATGCCCATTTCGCCAGTCAAAATGCCAAAATGGACTTAGAATTATTATTATTTTTTTTAATTTTGTGTCCATTTCGGCATTCACAATGGCGAAATGGACATGTTATATATACATAAAAAAAATTCAAAAGGAAAAAATTAAATGGACCATTGTCCATTACTCCATTTTATTGATTTTTTTTTTTTTTTTTTTTTGAGAGGAAATGAAACTTGAATTAATCAGATGAAGAGGCACTATCCTCATTTACAACTTGTTGAGCATATGACGGAACATGACCATGAAAAATAAAATTGTCCCTAGTCTGCAAAGTCCACTTTGGTAAAACATGAGCCACAGTATTACAAGCCCGGGGAACATAGTTGAAGGAAGCAGTATGCACTTTCTGAGCCATCTGCAGAATGTCTTCACAAACCAAACCATGAATAGACATGTCTAGATCATTGTTTTGTAGACGAGAGATCATCAACAAGGAGTCGGATTCACATATCACAGAGGGCAAACCAAAGTCAACAGCAAGAGAATTACCATATAAGATACCTTGGGCTTCGGCTTCTTTAACATCTAGGAACCTGTTGGAAACCAAACCAGCAGAGAAAATAATCTGCCCCTCTGAATTACGAGCTACAGTACCAACACCAGCAACATTGTTCTCCACATCCACAGCAACATCAGAGTTGATTTTCACAACCCCCAAGTTTGGAGCTCTCCACTTACATTGAGTTTGTGGCCGATCACTTCGAATAACATTTGTAGGCTGCTGACATTGAAACTCTGTATACCTCTTTTTTGTCAAAGAAAATAACTCCAAAGCAGTTGTCCCCAAATTGCCCAGCCAGAGCTGATTCCTATTGTACCAGATGTTCCACCAAATATACACAAAAAATTCAATATCCTACTTAGAACAACATGATCGGAGCTGACTGAAGTAGTCCATCATGGAGTTTGCTTGCAACTACTGGACATTCTCACCAATACAAGAGGCTAACCAGACTGGTTGAGCCCAAGATCAACTTTTGAAGATATGAATACAAGATTCCATTGCCTGTCCACACATGAAGTAGGTAGAGCCGACATTTACACCACGTTTCATCATATTAGAACAAACCGGTAAAGAGTCCTGAAGACACCTCCAAAGGAACAGTTTAATTTTTAGATCAAGATTCAGTTTCCATATATATTTCCAAACTGATCGGACATCTACATTTGAGGAAGGTGAAGGTGCTGAATGTAGAGATAATTTTCGGGCAACATAATTGCCCGACTTGACTGAGTACATTCCATTTCTTATCTGGTTCCATAACAGCTTATCAGGCGAAAGCCAGGAGCTTATTGGAATTTGAAGAATAGCTGAAGCTTCAAAAGGTAAAAAAGTTTTGCGAATCAAACCAGCATCCCATCATTTAGTGTCAGAATCAATAAGTTCTTGGACTAAGGCATTTGAATGCATCTCTCGTTGCACCAAAGGGCGTAAGCCATTAACACCGGGGATCCATCTATCATGCCAAATACGAACAGAATTTCCATCACCAACTCTCCAATAGGATCCTTCCACAATAATTTCCCTAGCACCCAAGATGCTTCTCCACACGTAGCTTGGTTTATAACCTGTCTTTGCAACCAAAAAGGAGCCTCTTGGATAATATTTTGATTTCGACAACCGGGCACAGAGAGAATCCGGATTTGAGACAAGTCTCCACTCTTGTTTTGCAAGAAAAGCTTGATTAAAATCCCCCATGTGCCGAAATCTAACCCGCCTTCAGATTTTGGCTTGGCTAATTTATCCCAGCTGAGCCAATGCATTTGCCTTGAATCCAACATATCACCCCACCAAATTTTGCTAATCATCCGTTGTAATTCCTCGCAAAAAGTTTGAAGAAGAGTAAAGCAGCTCATGATGTATTGAGAAATAGCCTGGGCAATATATTTAATAAGGATTTCTTTCCCTGCTCGACTCAAGGTTTTTTCCTTCCATCCCTTTAATTTCTTCCACGGTCTCTCCTTTAAAAAGCTAAAGATAGCTTCTTTTGATTTACCAATTAAAGTAGGAAGACCAAGATATTTGTCGTGGTGATCAACTTCTTTAATACCGAGCAATCCATTTTATTGAATTTGCATGAACTTGCATGTATTGAACTTACATGAACTTGCATGGGTAAAAATTCGAAGGCACATTTAACTTTTTGTTTTTTATTTTAATATTTTTATGATTATGATTAATTAATTATAATAATATTAACAATAATATCATAATTATAATAATTTATCATGATTTTTTTTTAATTTTAACATTATTATGGTTATTTTAATTTAATATATTATTATTATTATTATTATTATTTCTGCATATTTTATTTTTTAATTTTAATATTATAATAATTATGCCTGAGTTTTTTTTTCTTTTTTTGGATTGCATGAGTGTTAGTGTGTGTGCATGAGTGATAGTGTACGTCAATGAGTGTTAGTGTGTGTGCATGAGTGTTAGTGTATTGTGTCATTTTGCCATTGCAAATGGCGATTTGACTCTTTTTTTCTTATTACACACCATTTCACCATATAAAATGGCAAAATGAATTTTTTTTAACCAAAAAAAATAAAAAGTGCCATAAAATGGAAAATACTTTTGAAAGTACCATAAAATAGAAAATATTTTTATTTTTTACCATAAAATGGTAAATAGCCCTAGTGCTTGCAGCTTCTGGGCTTACTTTTGTATTCCTGACATGACTGAAGCTAGTGAACTTCCTCTCAAAGGTACATGTATATGCCACAGATCAAATTCTTGTCTATCATTTTAAAATTGTCCTGCTGACTCTGTTCTTGAATCTTGTTTTTTTTTTTTTTTTCTCTTGGCTTTTTGCATACATAGTTAATTCGAACTTAATAGTATTGCTAAATGGTTGTTAATCTACTGAAATTGGAGAAGAAGATATGGACCGGCTAATAACAAAAGTTTCAGGAATGGAAACCCTTCTCCGATGCAGAGATCTTGTAAGTTTCTGCATCAGTAATAACATGGAAGATCCTTTATTTAAAACGGTCATAAAGGAAACAAGGCAATCCCCTCAAGCACAAGCACTTATCCTCAACTCATTCGATGATCTGGAAGCGCCAATATTATCACAAATACGCAAGCACTGCCAAACAGCAAAGCATCAACGTGAATGAACCGCATCAATCCTCGAATAGCTTATTGGAAGTGGACAGGAGCTGCATGACATTGCTAGATAGTCAACCTCCTGAATCTGTAATCTATGTGAGCTTTGGTAGCATTACAATGATGACAAAAGACCAGCAGCTAATGGAATTTTGGATGGTATTATTAACAGCAGGAAAAGATTCTTGTGCGTTCTAAGACCTAACTCTATTACCAATAAGGATGGTGATATTAAAAGAGTTCCTGAAGAGCTTCAGGAGGTTCCTAAGGAAAATGGATATATTGTCAAATGGGCACCTCAGGAAGAGGCTTTGGCACATACAGCAGTTGGTGGATTTTTGACACACAGTGGATGGAACTCAACTTTGGAGAGTGTTGTAGTTGGTGTGCCTATGATTTGCTGGCCTTATAATGCTGACCAACAAGTCAATAGTAGATTTGTGGTGAGATTTGGAAGTTAGGATTGGACATGAAGGATGTCTGTGATAGAAGAATTGTTGCAAAATTGGTGAGTGATGTGATGGTGGATAGGAGGGAGGAGTTCATGAAATCATCGGCTAAAATGACCGAGTTGGCAAGAAAGAGTGTTGCTGATGGGGCATTTTTACCAATTTAGGGTAAAAAGAAAATTTTTTTTCTCAGTTTAGGATGGTTTTTAAAGTAATTCCGGAATTAGAGTAGTTGGAAAACTTATTATCAATTTGGGATGGTTTTTTTTACGTGGACTGACATGAACAACTCGACCAATTGAAATAGCGGAGAGCCCATTTCTATCATTCATACTGGCCGAGATGGTACTTGAAATTTTTTTTTTTTCATTCAAAGACAACTAGGCGGCGGAGTTGTGAACTGAAATGTTTTTTTTTTTTTTTTAATTGGTCATAGCCACTCATTTTCCTATATTTCATACAATAATTGAGATGTTGAATTTATGTGCACTAAATTTCATGCAATTGTAACTTAATGCATTAGTTTAATGCATTTCCTTTCAATTTGTATTCATGCCAATTATAAGCTAATAATTAGTTAATAATTAAATGATAATGCTAATGAATAAAAATTACAAATAAAAAAATTAGACCACACACACCACTCATGTATAATAATAATAATAATAATAATTATTATTATTATTATTATTATTATTATAATATATTAAATTATATTAATCATAAGTTGCTTTCTATTATTACTTTATTTTTTACAGAGTAAATTTTACTTCGTTGGTAATGACTATTAGATGATGCAACACATTATTATCTAATGATGATAAAACGAAAGTAAAAACAAAGTACATAAAAAACAAAGTTACCCAAAATTTTTCCTAATCATAAGGTGCTTTCTATGATTACTTTGTTTTTTACAAAGTAAATTTTGCTTTGTTGGTAATGACCATTGGATGATATAACACATTATTATCTAATATTATAATATTATTATAATTATGATATTCTTTTTAATATTATTATAATTAATTAACCATTATTATAATAATATTAAAATAAAAAACAAAAAAATTTAAAATTTAAAATTTAAAAGTTAAAAAAAATTAGGCCAATTACACAACACTCATGTAAATTCATGCATAAATACCCACACACAACACTTATGAATAAATAATAATAATAATAATAATAATAATAATAATAATAATAATGCTTTGCCTCTTCTGCGTATAAAAAAAAGAAAAAAAATTCAAATTCATAAAAAATGGCAAAACTTATCAAAAGATCAAATCCAAGGATAAACGATGTCCCACACTACTCTATATTTCCTGTCCATCCGGCCAAGTCTGCGCATGAACAGTATTTGTAAGTAAGTTTTTTTTATTTGACTCATGAAGTCCACCAGTAACTGTATCCGTTTGCAGAGCTCCGCCAATGAAGCTGTCGGAGTTTCTTGCTTTATTTTTTAAAAAAAAATATTAACATCAATCAAGGTGACAGAAATGCCTTGTCTTATAGCATTTCCGCTATTGAAAAGTGCTGGGACAATGTCAGGTTTTCTTATTATTTATTTTTAATTATTTTTTACTCCAAACTTGGAAATACTTTAAAAACTACCTTAAATGTAGAAAAAGTTTTCCTTTTAAACTACGTCGGTAAACAACTTGTTGCTGATGGTGGTTCTTCTTCCTACTCTCTGGATCGTTTGATCAAAGATATAAAACTGATGAGATTCCAATCATATGGACCATGATAATTCCCCAGTAATTTACTCTAATCCTTCAAGTTATTATAAAAGTTAGTTAATTTATCTTTTTTGGTACAAGTGTAGCTATATAATTGTTTTATTGGCTTTGACTGTTTTAAATTTTATTTCTCAATAAGTTCCACTTGCAATTTGTATGTTAATTTACTTTGAATTTTAGCTAAATGGTGTATCTATATGTTAAGTCTATTTCGATTATATTACACCTATTGGTAAGATTTACATTACATATTTCAAATATTTTATATTTAACCAATAAAAATAAAACACATGTTTATATATTATAAATCTAACAGCTGAATGTAAAGTAGGTACAGATTGTCTGTATTCAAGAGTTTTCTAACTTTACTCACATCAATTTGGTTTGTACTAATTTGAACTAAAATTTTTTATGTACCAAAATGTGGTAAATGTAGCATTTGAATACCTTGAAGAGTAAGTAGGCTCTTACTAATAGGAATAAAAGCTTTCCCACGTGAAGGCATGTGATTAATTGGAATCTTTATTTTACTCGAAGAGCATAAGTAGAGTCCGAATTTTTTTTAATATAATAAGTTTTGATATTATTAGTTGTAAGAGTTTCGGTTAATTTGTATCGAATGATTAGGGTAAAAAAAAAATGAGTGACTGTTTATTTATTATATATGGGACTCAAATTTGAAATTTACTTAAAGAAATTAAAACTTTTTAGCAGTTGAACTAACATATGATGATAATTGATAACTTGATTTCCGGAACTTCTGAGTCCTGTGGTCAAGCAATCAACAAAGGAGTAAGGTGAGATGTGGGGTTTCCCCCACAAACCCTCCGGTGCTTAAATCAGAGAATGTAGAGAGAGAGAGTTTAGAGTGAATAAGAGCTAAGAGAATAAAATGAATAATAGTGAGGAATGTAAGGAGTATTTATAGGGAATAAGATACTCAAACCTGAGAGGAATAGGATTCCTCTTTTATCTAGGACTTATGCCTGTTAGAGGAGTTTTCTTCCTGGTCCTAGAATCTTCCTAATAAGGGACTCCTCTTCCTAGTTGGATTGGTCATCCTTACTCTACAAGTAACCTTTATTTAGGAAAATAAACCCTTAATTGAATAGGAATATACTAGTGGGATATCAAGAGTCCCCTCGAAAAGTCTGTTATGATATTTATGTCCGAGATTTCTGGATTTTGGAGATGCGTTGATGATAATTCGGAGTAGTGAGCTTTGGTCTGAAAGAGGAACTGTGCTGAAAATAGTATTTGATGCTGAAGTGTGAGATGAGGTGGCCAGCCTCAGCCATTAATGGTGAAGATACTCGGTACCGAGTCTTGGAAGTCTTGATGTCAGAGTAGAATAATATGAAGATGTCAGCTGGACTTATAGATGCTCGGTGTTTAAGAAATGTCCCGTGGGATTAACCCATCAGTGTTATGGAAACGACCTGATGGAACTAACTAGTGCTGGGGTTTTAATACTCTGTACTATAGAAGCGACCCGAGATTGAACCTCAGTACTGTAAAAGTGACCTGAGGATGCTAGTTTCCATATCTACTAGACTTACAGATGCTCGGTACTATAAAAGCGACCCGAGATTGAACCTCAGTACTGTAGAAGCGACCTGAGGGTGCTAGTTTCCATATATACTAGACTTTGAGATGCTCGGTACTATAGAAGTGACCCGAGATTGAACCTCAGTACTGTAGAAGTGACATGAGGGTGCTAGTTTCCATATATACTAAACTTTGAGATGCTTGGTACTATAGAAGCGACCCAAGATATGGAGAAGAATTGAACATTTAATTGCACGTCTTTTAAGATGCCTTATTTCAAATTTTAAATTGTCGTGCCTGTTCATGTGTCAGAAGATATGATGTTTTGGTCGCTGTCATCATAACCGCTCAAATGATGAGTTGTCTTTATTCCTGGAAGGGAAGTAGAGAGTTGCTAATTATTTGTAGGGGCATTGGAAGGTATTCCAGAACCTTTCGTGCTTTATAAAACCCATCTTTGTTATGTCATTGTGCATTTTTCTTTCTTCTTCACTCTCTCATTTTCTCTTTGCATTCATTCTTTTGCTTCTTCTGTTTGTAAGTGCTCTCCGCTTCTAGCGTTTGCCAACCATTTTTTAAGACTCTTTTTGCTTCCCAAGTGAATAACTTTGCCTTGTCAGCAGCTTTCCTCTTATTATTATGTTTTCTGTAAGTAGTATGGCTCCTAAGAATAAGTAAAATCTTATTTGTTTGAATCTAGGGTCGATAAGAGCATGTTGAAATGGTATAGGAAGAGATATAGCATTCCTAAAGAGTTTTTATTGCATACTTTAGGGAAAAATTTTTAAGGCTCATGAACCATTTTCAGATGGGGTGAAAATGGCTGTGTATGCTAACCAAGTATAAGGGGGTTTATGGTTTCCTATGGACCCTTTTGTGAAGGCTTTTTTAAACAGGTTTAACATAGCTCCAGGGAAACTCCATCCCAATAGTTATAAGATTCTAACAAGGTACATAGAACTCATATATAGAGAAAATTGGGAGCCAAATTTAGAGATGTTTCAGTCCATGTATAGTTTGAATAAGAAAAAGGAAGAATTGACCTTCTCGCTATCAGCTACTCCAAATAATAGTATTTTTGTCAAGCTACCAGACTTACAAAAGTCTTGGACGAACAAGTTTTTTGTTATTGAACATCCTTCCGACTTTTTCGACATCCAGTGCATGTGGGTGGATAAAGGCCATAAGATTCAATTTAAACTGTCGTGTCTGTTCGTGTGTCAGAAGATATGATGTTTTGGCTGCTGTCATCATAACCGCTCAAATGATGAGTTGTCTTTGTTCTTGTAAGGGAAGTAGAGAGTTGCTGATTATTTGTAGGGGCATTGGAAGGTATTCTAGAACCTTCCGTGCTTTATAAAACCCATCTTTGTTGTGTCATTGTGCATTTTTCTTTCTTCTTCACTCTCTCGTTTTCTCTTTGCATTCATTCTTTTGCTTCTTCTGTTTGTAAGTGCTCTCCACTTCCAGCGTTTGCCAACCATTTTTAAAGACTCTTTTTGCTTCCCAGGTGAATAACTTTGCCTTGTCAGCAGATTTCCTCTTTTTGTTGTGTTTTTTATAAGTATTATGGCTCCTAAGAATAAGTAAAATCTTATTTGTTTGAATCTAGGGTCGATAAGAGCATGTTGAAATGGTATAGGAGGAGATATAGCATTCCTAAAGAGTTTTTATTGCATACTTTAGGGAAAATTTTTAGGGCTCATGAACCATTTTCAGATGGGGTGAAAATGGTTGTGTATGCTAACCAAGTAAAAGGGGGTTTATGGTTTCCTATGGACCCTTTTGTGAAGGCTTTTTTGAACAGGTTTAACATAGCTCCAGGGCAACTCCATCCCAATAGTTATAAGATTCTAACAGGGTATATAGAACTCGTATATAGAAAAAATTGGGAGCTAAATTTAAAGATGTTTCGGTCTATGTATAGTTTGAATAAGAAAAAGGGAGAATTGACATTCTCCCTGTCAGCTACTCCAAATAATAGTATTTTCGTCAAGCTACATGACTTACAAAAGTCTTGGATGCACAAGTTTTTTGTTATTGAACATCCTTCCGACTTTTTCGACATTCGGTGCATGTAGGTGGATAAAGGCCATAAGGTTCAACATCTTCCGAAGTTACCTGAAGAAGACAGCAATCTGGTGTGCCGGTTGCATGAAAAGAGCATAGTCAAGGGTACTTCCGCCAAGAATTATTCTCGACGGTACCTTTGGAGAGTCTATCCCGGAGATAAATGTGCAGTTGGTAAGTTTCGAGCTTCTAAAGGTATCTTCTGACTTCTCTTTCTCTTTTATTTTATAGATGGTTGATTATTTCGCATTTGCGGATGAACTACTGGTGACGAGCAGGTAGAACAGTAGGAGATTACTGACCTTACCCATAAGCCAGAGCCATCTGAGACTCGAGTTGATCCTCTAATCGAGGTTAATGAAGACCCAAAAGTTGAACTTCTGAAGAAGAGTGTTACCAGATCCTCCAAGAAATATTCTAATAGTAAGGAAGTGGATGATGAGGATGAACTTGTTTAAGGGCTATTCATCAAGCGCCCAAGGCTTCCTAGATGCCCGGACATGAGGAAATGGATGCTATAAAAAATGAACCCTCTGAGCATCCACAATACTCAAGTGAGGGATCAATATGCTGAGTCCTTGCATTTGCTAGAGGATATTCAGAGGTGGAAAGAAGTAGGGAGAGGCGAGCTGTTCCACTCCCTAATTACATATACCTTTGATGTAAATACTCTTTACCTTAACTTTTTGATGATTGTGAATGTTTCTAAGTTTTGACTTTTCTTTTCTCTTTCAGTTGGCTCAAGGCTTGTTGCTGGTGAAGGATAACAATTTTTTCCTTTAAAGTGAGTACAATTGTAAGTAGGCAAAACTTGGCACTATTGCCATAGATTATGATAAGAGGCTGGACACGGCCAACCGTGTGCTTGAGATTACTGAGACTGAGCAGACGAAGGTCAAATATGAGGTTGAGGTTGGTCAGAAAAGGATTTAGGAGCTCGATCATTCACAAGCTTAGCTTACTGGGAAAGTTGAGAAGCAAGACTCTGAGCTAGAAGCTCTAAAGAAAGAACTGGCAGAGGAAAAGAAATCTTGAGGCAATAATATAAAACATTATCAGAAGCTGATGAAGGGATTTCTGAAAGCATACAAGTCTGAGTGTCGGAGGATATTGCTTACTCAACACCCTGACCTAGACTTCTCCGAGCTAGAAAAGATCATATCTAACGACCTGGCAAGGCTAGCTGCTAAAGAGGATGCGACAAACAAATATGCTTCCAAGGAAGCAAGGGATCAGAGGATTGCTGGAAATAAAGCTAGTGCTGCTGAGAAGTCTAGTTCTGAGCAACCTGTTGATCCAAAGGATGCTAGAGAAAAATCAACTACTGAAGCCGATTGGTCTACCTTTGTGATTGCTATAGGGCCTAAAGCTCAATCTTCTGAAAATGTTAACATTGCTTCTGCTGTTATGCCTCTTGAAAGTGAGGCTAATGTAAACACTTAGCATTTTCCTCTTCTTTTTTGTTTTTTACTAATGTAAGGATATTTTGAAAATCAATGAAAGAGTATTTTTTATTGCTTCATAACTTTATCTTTCTTGAGTACAATTTCTCTACTGATAGTATTTTCACAGACTATCTGAATTCCAATATCGAGGCAACTCTTTCTCTTGAGCATCTTTTATCTTATATGCACCCTTAGTAGTTTTCTCTGTGACTTGGTAGAGGCCTTCCTAATTTAGTCCTAGCTTGCTAGTTTTGAAGCTTCCTTTGCTAATGTCTGCCCTTCTCAATATGAGGTCTCCGACCCTAAATTGTCTTGGTCGGACATGTTTGTTATGATACCCGACCACTCTCTGTTTCTGAGCTTCTGAGATGATGGAATCTCATTCCTTTTTTTCTTCAAGTAAGTCCAAGCATATCCGAGCATTGAGATTGTTGATGTCTGGATCCAACTCTCCTGCTACTCGGTAGCTTGATGATCCAATTTATACAGGTATTACAGTATCAATCTCGTATGTCAACCTAAAGGGTGTTTCTCCTATTGAACTTCTAGGTATTGTTTTGTATGCCCATATGACATTGTTAAGTTCTTTTACCCAACTTCCTTTCTTTTCATCTAATCTTTTTTTCAACCCTTGTATAATGATTTTGTTAGTGACTTCCGTCTGCCCATTCGTCTGAGGGTGAGCTACTGAGGTGAATTTGAGTTTGATGCCCAGATTTGAACAGAATGTCTTAAACTTCTTGTTGTCAAACTGCTTCCCATTATCTGTGATCAAAGTATGAGGTATGCCAAATCTGTAGATAACCTCTTTCCAAAAGAAATGTTGAATTTGAGCTTCTGTAATAATTAGAACAACTTCGACCTCTACCCATTTGGTGAAGTGATCAATGGCCACAATTAGGAACTTCTTCTAGGATGTTGAGACTGGGAATAGACCTAAGATATCCATTCCCCAGACAGTAAAAGGCCATGGGCTTCCAATTGGATGCTGAGTGTTAGAAGGCTTATGAGTTAAGTGAGCAAACTGTTGGCACTTAGGGCATTTCTGAACAAGTTGCAGTGCATCCTTAGACATGTTTGGCCAGTAGTATCCTTGAAATATTTCATACTAATAAACTCTGGGCTTTATGAGCTCCGTATATCCCTTCATGGATTTCTCTGAGCATATAGTTACCTTCTTTTGGGGATACACACTTTGACCATGGGTGAGATAAAGATCTTCTGTAAAGTTCACCATTATACATAAAGTAATATGCAGCTCTAAGTTTTAGTTTCTGAGCTTTAAGTTTGTCCTGGGGTGAGATACCCTGATCCAAATACTTAATGATTGGCTTCATCTACTCTGCCATATCTTGTGTGTTCATCACTTCCACCTCTTCAATACTAGATTTGGTCAATTAATCGGTTAGCTCAAGTTCTTTGAATAATTGGCTGTCTTCTGATGCTAACTTTGCTAACATATCTGCTTCTGTATTTTCACTCCTGGGAATTTACAGTATTTCCCATTGTCCCCCTTCATATTCCAACTTATTTAGGAGTTGTTTTGCCTTTTCTGCATACTTGATCATGCTCAGTTCTTTGATTTGATAGGTTTCTTTGACTTGATTAACCACTAGTTGAGAGTCAGAGTAAACTTTGAGGTGTTCAGCTCTGACCTCTATGACTAATTTAAGCCTTGCGATTAATGCTTCATACTACATTGCGTTATTTGTGGCATTATATTTGATCTGGACTGTATATTTGATTCTGACATTGCTTGGTCCAATCAGAACAATTCCGACTCCCGAACCTTATCCTCCAGATGCTCCATCAATATACAGTTTCCATTCCAGGTATGATAGGGAGATAATATCCTCTACTATCATCTCTTGGATGAAGCTTGCTAGTGCCTGTGCTTTTATTTACTGGCGAGGCTCGTAACTGATGTCAAACTTGCCTAATTGAATCGACCATTGAACAAGACGTCCAGAAGTTTTTGGCCTCTAGAGAATTTTTCTTAAAGTAAAATTAGTTCTGACAATAATCGAGTGAGCCTGAAAGTACTGTCAAAGCCTTTTTTATGTATGGACGACCATCATTACAAGCTTGCCTAATTTGGGATACTGGATTTCTGAGCCTCTGAGCATCTTGCTAACATAATAAATCGGACTTTACCCGCTTCCTTCATCTCGGACTAACACTGAGGCAATTGATTCATGACTAATGGAGAGATACAAGTACAAGGTCTCTTCTAGAATTGGCCTGCTGAGTAACGAAGGTGAGGACAAGAACTTCTTAATCTCTTCAAATTCAGCTTGACATTCATTGTTCCACTCAAAATTTTTAGTGTTCTTCAAAGCTCGGAAGAGAGGTAGGTAGTTCTTGGCTGAGCATGAGATGAACCTTCCGAGTACTGTGATTCTACCATTGAGTTTCTGAAGCTCGTTTAGTGATTTTGGGGCTTTCATATTTAGAATAGCTTCCATCTTCTTCAGGTTTGCTTATATCCCCCTATGTAAAATCATGAAGCCTAAGAACTTCCTTGCTTTTACTCCGAATACACAATTGTCCGGATTTAACTTGATCCGGTATTGATCCAGTATGTGGAGGATTTGCTTAAGATCCTCGCCGTCTTGCTCTACTCGCTGGCTTTTGACAATGATGTCATCTACATACACTTCCACATTCTTCCCAATCTGATCTCATCAGCCTCTGATAAGTTGCTCCAGCATTCTTCAACCCAAAAGGTATAACTTTATAGCAGTAAAGGCCTTTATGGGTAATGAACGATGTTTTCTCTTGATCTTCTTTCTTCATTGGTATTTGGTGGTACCCTTGAACAACATCGATGAAGCCATATAGGCTGTGGCAGGCAGTTGAATCTACCAATTGATCAATTATTGGCAATGGATAACTATCCTTGTTGAGATCTGTATAATCAACACACATCCTGTATTTGTCATTTGACTTCTTGACCAATACCATGTTGGCTACCCAATCTGGATGTGTGACTTCCCTGATAAACCTGGCATCTAATAGCTTCTTTATTTCTTCAAAAATCACCTTCTGTCTCTCATATATGAACTTTCTCTTCTTTTAGATTACGAGTTTCACTCTCGGGTTGATGTTCAGGCTGCGTGATGCAATCCGAGGATCTACTCCCATAATCTTGGATGCTTTTGAGGTAAAGCTGCTCGAGTGCTTGCTGAGAACTTCACTTATTCCATTTTTGATGTCTTCCTCAAGCTCACCTCTAATCCTGACTGTCTTTCCTTTAGCTATTTGTAAGGTCTGGACTTGGTCAACCGGTTCTGGATTAGTGCCTCGTTTCTCTGTCTCCAAGGATTCTAAAGGGAATGCTTCCATCTGAGGTTTGACGGCCATTTGATAACACTGCTTGGCCGTGACTGATCTCTGAGGATTGTTATCACTCGGTCCTCCAAAGGGATCTTCATAGTCAATCACCTAATGCTTATGGCTACATCAATCTCGTATAGAATGGGTCTTCCGATAATACCGTTGTAGGTGAGCAATAGGTCTACTATATTGAACAAAAATCTGACCACTTTGATATCTTCGGTTTCTCGGTCTCCAAATTCCACCATCAGTTCTAACACTCCCATTGGCTGGGTTGTTCCTCCACAGAAATTTGTGATGGGATTTTTTATGAGCTTAAGGTCAGTGACTGAGCCTCTCATTGCCTCGTAGGCATTCCATGAAAGTGCATTGACAGTGCTTCCATCATTAACTGGGAGCCTCTTTACTAGATAATTTCGAATGTATGTGTTAGGTTCATGATAGAAAACGCAGCGAAAAATTTAAAATTTTATCACGAATCTGAACCTGGATCCATGCAATTCGATTAATTGATTAGTTAGGGTTTCCAAAAACCTTACCACAATCATATGTAGAGGCTAGATTGCTGGAAGGACAAGAGGAGGTTCACACTGGTGACACCCTACCTTGAGCTTTTTGCTTTCTTGGAATGGATTTGAGACGTCTCCAACAGGATTCGTCCTATACTAGTATCCACACGAACAACCTTGATTCAAAATGAACTGTGTGCTAGCACCTTCTTGATTATCTCACAAAATCAAGAACGAATTAACTCTCTGTGTTTTACGTTTTCTCAAGAGGGAGAGAAAAACGAATTTTGGGTGGCTATAAGTGATAGACGTATGTGAAACCCTAGAGAACATCACATATATATAGAATTCTCAATTAGGGTTTCACTTACCAAAACCCCTTTTGGTATATGCCACTTTTAATTCTGATTTTATTACAATATCTAAATCAAAAATATATTTAATTATTTATTTAGATAACCATTACCATAAATAAATAAGTAAATAAATAAATAAATATATATATATTTATATTTGAAACGAATTTATATATATTTATTTCTATAGAGTTCAACTGGGCTTGGTAAGCCCATATTCGTTTTAGGCCTATTCTAAGTGTGTGACCCTATAGGTTCACATAACATTGGCAGTGGGCCTAAATCAAGTCATAATTGGTCTCTAGCAAGACATTATGACTACCCAAGTTATGTGAAGGCCGATAATCCGACATAACCTTATTACAATGAACATTATAGTCCCTTTATCACATGATATCTTAATTGAACATAATGCATAGATTTTCATCCTTATATAGTTCAATAATATTATGACTTGATTCCAAGTAAACTGAGATTGATAACTTTTTATTAATTCATTTCAGCATGGCCATGCATTTTCCTTCAGTCTATCTTATCAAGGGGCCCATAGATATCTTACTTATATTAAATGAGGGATAAATTCCTTCTCAATCACTCACATTCCTCACATAATTCATTTCATATCCAACAACGTTCTATTTAATCATCCGATTAAAGATAATGTTAAAATGTGTCAAAACATAAAATAGTTATGTAGAAATCCATGGTGATTTCAAGGTCAAAGGACTAAAACAATATTACTGTAATGAAAAATAGTTATGACAATAATCTATGTAGTATTCTCATAGTCGGTCAATCTAGTACATGATTTCTCAAACATGTACCTATGAGTTGACTTAATATCTCATATTCATTATTAGTAAAACATAATCATCAGTCAACATCATACTAGCCTTAATTCATTAATATTTATATAATAAATAAATGGCTATGGATAATCTGAATAGAACTCATATTTTAATTTAAGGGTTTTACTATCAAGTCACATACTTGATGACCTTAGAAAAAATTAACTATTCATTTAGTTATCATAAAAAGAAATGATAATGGAAATGCCTCTTTATTAATAAAATGATAAAGTCAATACATAATCATAAATGATTGACCTAGTGCATATCACTAACTGTATGCACTTATGACCAAGGCATCATTATGAGGATACCGAGAATGTTCCCCATCGTCAGGTCCGAAGGTGATACCTGGCTTTTGCTTAGACACTCGGCATTCTTCCTTCCAAGGCCTTTTTAACTTCTTCTCATCTGGTGTCTCTCTTCCGACGATCATGTTGATAACTCCAACTACTTTATTACGAGCTTTCTTTGCGTCGAGCTTATCTGTAGTTTGTTCATTTGAATCCCGGTCTCTTGTGAATCTTCCCAACTTTCTGTTCTTAATTAATTTTTCAATTGCCTATCTGAGATCTCGGCATGCATCCGTCTCATGCTCGAAATCTCGATGGTATTGATAGTAATATCTTCTATCCGACGTTCCTTTTTAGGTGGAGTCAACTTCTTGGATGGAGTTATACTCACTCCGTTCTATCTGATCCACATGAGTATTTCTGATCTAGAGACATTCAGAGGTGTATATCTTTCAGTTTCCCTTCTAAATCCCTCTACTGGGCTTCTGAAATTATTCGAAGGAGCTACGAGTCTCCTTAGATCCAATTCTTTCATTCTTCTGATAAAGTGGCTTTTCATCATCTCAGCGTAGCTTTCAATCATCCATCTTGATCAGCTTTATAGCTATGGACATAACCTCGGAGAAGGTGCGTGGCTCTTTTGTCAGGATTTTATCTTTAAGTTTCCCCAGCCGAGTCTCGTTCTTCATTACTTCTATTGCCACTTCATCACTTAAGTTAGTTTTCAATCTGCATAGCTACTTTGTTGAACCTATCCAGGTAGCTTCTTAACGACACATTGATTTCCTATTTGCATATCCAGAGATCATTTATACTCTTGGTAGGAGGAACGTTGGTGATAAACTGAGTTCTAAAATTTTCAGCCAACTCCTCAAAAGATGAGATAGAGTTATTAGGCAACTGATGAAACCATCTTTTAGCAGTTTTATGAGTGTGCTAGGGAAGACTCAGCATAAGATCCCATCATTTACATTCTGTAGCATTATCTTAGTTTTGAATGATGATATGTGGTTGATCGGATCTCCGGTGACATCATATTGATAAAGTTGAAGAAGCTTGAATTTAGACAGGATCTCAGTTCTGACTATTCTGCTTACAAAGGACGTCGTTCCTTCCAAGACACATTCATCTTCCTTCCTTGGTCCGGTATGTGCCTTCTAGATTACTTGCTCAGCCATTTGAGCTATTTGTGAATCATCTAAGGCCGGAATACTCATGCTAGACTCCCCTTCTGGATCTTTCCGAATTTTTTTACCTCCGCCAGGTGTGCTCTGAGTTGCTACTGGTGGTATAGTCATATTATTCTTCGAATTAGCCATTCTGGGATTGCTATCTTGAATTAAAGCATTCAGTTGTTGCTGCATTAGGACCATTTGAGCTTGGATGTTTTTAATCATTGCTTTTTTATTTGATGGAGGTAGGTTGAGTGTTTAGGTTATAGTGTTTAGGTCTGGTGTGTTTTTAGCAGGAGTTCCTCATAGGCTTGCGAAGGGTATGGAAGGAATAGATCTACTAGTATGTTGTAAAGGAGCATAATAAGGGAAATTTATACCTAGTGTTAGCCAGCCCTGAGCAATGCCAAGTGATGTATGTGTGTTGAGGGGATTTTGTTAGGATGGTCCAACATGCTGAATAAGAACTGTTGGATCAATTGGAATAATGGGGGCGGTTGGTTTAATATGAGTTTCCAGGGCTGTTGTTGGAGGATTAATCTAGGTTTCTATAGTGGTAGTTAGTGGATCGATATGTGTATTTGTGGTTAGTGGTGGACTGGATGCCATGGTGCAATTGTCTTACTTCGGTAGATGATAATGACTTTGACTCAAGAGATTCTCACAGACGGCGTCACTTGATAACTTGATTTCCAGAACCTCCGAGGCCTATAGTCAAGCAATCAACAAAGGAGTAAGATGAGATGTGGGGTTTCCCCCATAAACCCTATGATGCTTAAATCAGAGAATGTAGAGAGAGAGAAAGAGAGTTTAGAGAGAATAAGAGCTAAGAGAATAGAATGAACAATAGTGAGGAATGTAAGGAGTATTTATAGGAAATAAGATGCTCAAACCTGAGAGGAATAGGAATCCTCTTTTATGTAGGACTTATGCCTGTTAGAGGAGTTTTCTTCCTGGTCCGAGAATATTCCTAATAACGGACTCCTCTTCCTAGTTGGATTGGTCATCTTTGCTCTACAAGTAACCTTTATTTAGGAAAATAAACCCTTAATTGAATAGGAGTATACATATGGGGTATCAATAATAATCATGTATTTTTTTTTTTCGTCTAAACCGAAATTATTCAAAGTGTACTAAATTTTCACTAATTAGATTCAACTCGAATAGAAACATAAAAATGGTAAAGTTTTTGAATAAATAATTAAACGTAAATGCATATATTAGAACTTAAATTTGAGACATCGCACCTCCTCATCAACAAAGTATGTACTTTTTCATAAAAAGTAAATAAGATCTCACATTAGAGATTAGAGAAATTCAAGTGGACCAAAGTGCATGAGTGGAGCCTGAACTTGAGATGCAGGATAAAGTTACAAGTCTCATCTTGTGAAAGATTCACTTATAAAGCTAATATATGATTAATTAATTCTATTATGATGAATTATAGAAAAAATTGGAAAATTTAAGTTTATTAAGGTAAGAGCTAAAGAACATAAACAAATGAAATCAGAAATTGAGTTGAACTCTCATCATTTCATCAACAAAAGGTTGCTTTATATAACAACAAAATTACAACAGTAAAATCTGGTTCAACATTAAACTGACATCTACTGCATTAGTTCCGCACTTCATTAGGTATCTAATTCCTAAAATCAAGGATGATTTCTACTTTTTACACAACCATTTCGTAGCTCCATAAATAACAATAATTTTGGGATCCTTTTCTGCCATTTTGAGATGAAACTGATATTTCAGCCATAAATTTCTACTTCATTGCAAACAACTTTTAGAAGTTGCTTGGCAATTTCAGAAATTATTGTCCATATTGAACCAGTTTTCAGCTTCAAATATTGTTGCAATCAGTGGAACAAGCCTCAAATCCTCATCCATACATTTTTAATCTGTTGTGCTCCTAGGGGTCTGCATCAGTCAATTTCGTTTCAAAATTGAACCGAAGCAAACAATCAATTAACCGAAAATATTTAAAATAAAAAATTAAAATTGAACCGAACTAATTCAATTCAATTCGGTTTGATTAATCAATTTATTAATTTTATTTTTGATATAATTTTTAATTTTTTTATTTATTAATTTAATAATTTTTTTGTAAAATTTATTCATTAATAATATAACTAAAAATAATTTATTTGCTTATAATTTTAACATTTAAACATATTTTTAAAATTAATATATATATATTTGATCCGTTTAATTTTTTTCAGTTTTTCACCTTTAGAAGATCGGCTCGAACATCCGTAAAACGGGTTACATATTTCTGGTCATGCTCTGTGTTTAAGGTAACATAAACATCAGCTGTACTTGACAAGCTCCGCTAGCTTGAGCATGGAGTTTACATGGCCTTGTGCAGGAGCAGGCAGGGTGTGTGCAAAAATCGGTTAAAATCGACTAATTGAACCGACTAATGTTAACATTCAACTGATGTGATGGATTTTCATGAGTTAATGTGGATGAAAATTTCAGTTAATTTAACTAATTTTGAATGTAGTTTTGAATTATGTGGTTTTATTTTTATGTAGGAAAAATTACATAAAAAATCCTAACCTTTTATATCACTTACAAATAACACTATAATTTTATTGTACTGTCAATTTTATCCACAACGTTTCAAAAATTTGCAAAATTAACTCTCCGTTAAAATTTCTTTAATGGACAGCTGACGTATTCATTAGTGGGGTCCATTTTATAACACGTGTAACCTACAGGTGCTGACTGGATTTGAATAATTACATATAAAACCATAACATTTATTAAACTTGCAAAATAAACCCTAACACAAAATATTTAAATAATTTTAATTAAAAATTTAAATTTTATTAAAATTATTAGAATAATTTTAATAAATTAGATAAGAAATAAGTATGAAATTTAATGCTTTATTATTAATAAAATATTCTTAAATATTTAAAAAATTTCTAAAAATTACAACATATAATTTAACATATACGTTAAATTAAGAAAATATAAAAATATGAAAATTCAAAAAAAGTACTAAAATGGATAACTTATTAGTGATAACTGATGAAATTATTTTTGTGATTAATTTCACTCCAATTTGATAAAATTAAAACTAAAACTAATGTATACAAAGATTATTTTTATTTTTATTTTATGTATTTTAT
Source organism: Mallotus japonicus (assembly GCA_949634005.1). Taxonomy (NCBI): domain Eukaryota; kingdom Viridiplantae; phylum Streptophyta; class Magnoliopsida; order Malpighiales; family Euphorbiaceae; genus Mallotus; species Mallotus japonicus. The sequence continues at coordinate 359 of CATIWK010048579.1, read as the reverse complement.
TATAAAAACTTTCTTACTATATTTTTTGAATTTTTAATATTTTATATTTTTAAACTTTCCATATTTTTTATTGTAAAAGCACATACAAGAAATTTTTCATAATAAAATACATAAATATAAAGATAAAAATATGTTTTTGTTTTTTATAAAATAGTTTTAATTTCATCAAATTGGAGTAGAATTTATCTCAAAAAAATTTCACCAATTTTAAATTTTTATATATTTTAAATTTTAAAATATATGTTAAATTATATTTTATATTTCTTTATGAAATTTTTAATATTTAATAATATTTTATGAATAATAAAGTATTGAATCTTTCACTTATTTCTATTATCAAATTGAAGTGAAATTAATCA
>CATIWK010048569.1:0-14061 GCA_949634005.1 Mallotus japonicus | reverse complement strand
ACATCTGGTCTTGGTGAGGCTGCCGCTTATGCACTTTCAAGGGAAGGTTTCTTCGTTGTTCTTGGTACTCTGCTGCTCTTTTTTGTTTGTTTTTTCTTCTCCTTTCAACTCATCATTTGTATCGCTGCTTCTAACAACAATATGATAAATGAGCAACTGCTAACATGTGGATGATAAATTGAAATTTAGTTGTTTGAGTGAGGTTCTAAAATGCCGTGTTTATTTTCTTAGCATCCATTGCTGTTCTAAATGATTTCCATGGTAGAAGTAGTCCTTTTCTTTACCTTTTGAAATAGAAAAGATTCTTCTGTAAGTTCCAAAAATAATTGCTGAAATGATTTTCCGCCTGCAGCTGGACGGTCATCAAAATCATTATGCAAGGTATAATTCATATCATTAGAATATTTTCTTATTAACGTGCTTCACATTTGACTTTCTTTATGTTTCCTTGTATTGGATGTATAACAGACTGTTGAGAGGATTAAAAAACAGGACAGGGATGCCCAAGTGAAAGCCTTCGAGGTTGACCTCTCATCTTTGCAGTCAATTTTAAAGTTCAAAGACTCACTGGAGAAGTGGCTCTTGGATTCCAATATGCATTCTTCTATCCAACTTCTGATAAATAATGCTGGCATACTGGCAACATCTCATCGTCTCACAGCTGAAGGCTATGATCAGTAATTCTCTGTTTATTTATAATTGATGGATACCCTCTCTATCGGGGACATGGAGCTGTTTCTTACTACTTAAAAGAACCTCAAAACTCAATAGACCTTTACATCGTGAAAGCATCTGCTATGCTTCTGAGATCCCTCAAGCTAAAAATAGCCATTTCAGTCACATCACCTGTGCACCAAAGCACTTTCACCGATTATCAAATGTATTTTCAATCCCTAATACTTCTTTTTACGTCAAATTAGCTTTTGGTATTCCATCTTTTAACTTGAAACTATGGCATTATTTTATATTTTGCAAACACATTACACTACTTGAAATTGTGGAAATGCTAAGATATTCTTAGTGCCTGAACTGTACTGGTCGAATCAATTATTTCTTGCTGAAATTACCCTTTTTCCCCAGGATGATGGGTACAAACTATATCGGTTCATTCTCCCTGACCAAACTTCTATTACCGCTTCTTAGAAACAGTCCTGTTGGTTCACGCATAGTGAATGTTACATCCTTTACACATCGAAGTGGTAAGAACTTGGCATGTCAGTTTATGTGTAGCACATTTGTTGTCTATGAGGTGCTTTTATTTTTGGTCATCTCATCCATTGGAGATGCTAAAACTAAGGGATTCATGATCTTGCTCTCACATGGCCTTCATTTGTTTGGATGCTTGCTGTATTGGTAAATCACTATTTGTTCAAATTTCATTATAAGCAGCATTCTTAAATAGAAATGAATTTGTATATTCGGTTTTGCATAAGATCTTTCCAAGCACATGATTACTTTAGCTCCTTTCTCTTCAGTGTTTAATGTGCAGGTTGACAAGGAAACTGTTTATGGGAAGCGCTTCTTGACATCCAAACAGTATCCTTATGCCCAAATCTATGAGTATTCCAAATGTAAGTCACAGTTATGAATAATTTTCTCATGGATTATCTTTTACTTCATTTCTTGTGATCACATTTTTTCTGTTGGTAGTATGCATACTGCTTTTCTCATATCAGCTTCATCGACAACTTCACTTATCAGATGAATCTTGCCACGTCTCTGTCAAGTATGTGTTTTTTCCTTTATGTTTTTTTCTTTAGTTAGTTAATGACACAGCATTCTAACTTTAGTGTGAACATCATCCACTGAAACCGTTTTCATCTATTTTGAATGTAATCACTTGAAAATGTGCTTCACTTCTTCTAGAATGCATAAAGTAGGAGTCATTTTTTCTTGTACTCATATACGGATCTTCATCTCCCACTTAAGCCAACTTTTCATTCTCTCAAGAAAAATGTCTTCCTGTACTGCAATATTTAGGGATTTCAGATTTCAACTTGTGATCACATAATTTGATTTTGGCTTTTGTTTTATCGCATATCTCAGTGCTGCAGATCCTGGAGTAGTGAAAACAAATATCATGCGAGAGGTCCCTTCCTGCCTTTCAAGTGTAGCATTTGTAGTTTTGAAATTTTTGGGCCTTTTGCAGTCACCTGATAATGGGGTTAGCTCTATTCTTGATGCTGCCCTGGCCCCTCCAGTAAGTTTTCCCTTGGAAGTTGGTGTTTTTCTTTAGTTATTTCCCTTTTTCCTCCAACGTTAAGAGCATAGCAATATTATCCAATAGTTCAACTAACGCTATTGTTCTGAGATAACTAGTTTATTCTCTCAGGAAATATCTGGAGCCTACTTTTTTGGTGGAAAGGGCAGGACTCTGAAGTCTTCTGCACTTTCGCGAGACATCAACCTTGCGGAAAAACTTTGGACCACTTCATGTGATCTCTTTTTGGACACAAAAACTCGCATCCAAGGATAAAAGATGGACAATTTTCATGAACCAAAGAAAGACTAACCTGTGTGCTTGTCAACTGAGGCGGTAGATACATTCTTGTAGCAGTTAGCATTACAGAGACCAATGACCTGTGTGGTGAGATGAGGTACAGTTCTGTTATATATATATATATATAAAGAAAATGCAGATCTTCTGTTGGAGTTTCGCAAATGCAAATAAAATTGTTGCAGAAAGTTAAACTAATTTTTTTTTTTTTTGGCCAAATAGAAAGTTAAACTAAATTGAACAGCCAAAGTGTTAACATTTTGTCCCATGATGTGGACATCATTGATAATTTGGGTAGAAGGATGACTGAAAATAGGATGCTTCCTTGGAGGACGAAATGATGAAAAGAAACAATGATTGGAATTTCCGAATTTGTAGTTGAAAAATCATATTCATGCAATGATACCGTTGATTGTAGTTTTTTAATTTCACAACTTATTTTGTTCCTTAAGCTTACATTTTCAAGATTTCCATTACGGTATAGATTATAATTTTTCAAGTCTGCTTGATCATTTAGAGGGAGAAATGTCTCTCTACCTTGCGCGTAGTCCTATGCATGGGTCTAGAGAATTCGAATTGTGCAAAAAAAAATCGAATAAAAATTTTTATTGACTTTTAACTTCTTTCACACTGTACTGTTTCAAAAATTTTTATCAGTGAGTTTAGAGATCATGAGTTTTTTCAGAATTTTTTATTGAACGGGTCCGGATTATAAATTTAAAATTATGTGTTACAAATAAAATTTAGCGCCTTCTTAATAATTAATTATATCCAAATAATTTATTTTAGACAATCTATTATAGTGTTATTATGACGTATAATATTTATCATTTTAAATATTAATTAATTTTTTGAAATAAAATAAATATATTCATCAACTAAATCTTTTTATATAGTTAATTTTCAATATATGTTTAAATTATAAAGTAAAATTTAAATTTACAAATAAAATTTTTATAGTAAAATTTATAGTCATCTTACTTTATATGTTTAAATTATAAAATTATTAAACATAAATATTAAAATAAACTTTAAAATAAAATTTATAAAAAATAGTACTATTATTAGATATAATATATTTAATATCATATAAAAATATATATTTCCTTATTATGAATTTATTAAATATTAATTTTAGGTGAATTCTATAATTACTTTAATATTCACAAAGTAAAATATACTTTGTTAATAACCACCATTGGATAATAAAATACACTTTCATCTAATGGTAATTAAAACAAAATAAAATTAAAGTAACTACAAATAAAAATAATCATAAAATTTTTCTTATTTTAAATGTACAAACTAAAAAATTAATATAAATTTTTGAATTTTAATTTACTCCAAACCGCTTTAAAATCTCTATTTACTCTAAATTGATGAAGATTTAAATTTTGGGATTGGATCTGGAGAATTTTTTTTACTTCTCCAATTTTTAGGTCAAATTTAGAAAATTTATAAATTGTTTCAACCCGTGCACAACCTACCCTAGTTGCGCATGTCTATTTATTACCATGTACTTCCATAACTTGATACAAGTAGTTATCAAAATCCCGAGTTTAACATCTATTTTTACCATTTCACTTTGCTTTTTGATTCATTAACCATATCAGCAAGGGTGCAATAATATACAAAGTCTCACTTTAATTCTCAAACATACCCTCATCTGATAGTCCTGGAGATTTAGTACCATTTACAAGAGGTTGATCTGAATTGTCATTCAAATCACTAAAAATGCTGAAATCCAAGTCGTCCTCGTCGTCGTCATCATCCGTATTATCCTTGTTCAAGTCTTCATAGTCCACTTTTTGCTCCATTCCCATGGATTTCGCTTCTCTTTGCATTCGATGTTTGATGGTATCTTCATAAGACATTTCATACCAAACATCAGCCTTGCCGATAATAGATTTGTTGTGAGCATCTGTTATCCTCTGTTGCTTGCTCTTTTCCGAGTTTTTGGGTTCTCCCCAATAATCATACCGGTATAAAGGATTTTCAGGATCATATTGATCCTTTCCAAAATAGCTTGCTGGCTTATACCTTCCCGGCTCTTCCAATGGCAAACCAAGAGCTTGGCGACTGTCACAAAAACATGCAACTCAGGTCAAAGGAAAGACAATTAATAAGCCAGTAATGGTCATGAATGCACATGATACACTCAAAAGGAAACAATAGAACTTGATCACATTTTAACCATAGAAATCAAATTATGGGACTACATTTAATTGCTTTAATATATCCTTAAGGAAATTCAAACTCCCAGTAAATTCTCAACAGCGTGATGAGAATGCAAATATTGAACTCCACTGAGACAACTGATTTACTTGGATTAGTCAAACAAAATAACTGGTACCGAATCCAATTACTGAACTAAATAGAATAACAAAAACTTCTGTAACTTACCAGATCATCAATTTTAACAACACACGAATTTTATCATTCTATTTTATGTTAGGCAACCTAATAATTTACTTCAGGATCTAACAGTAGATAGTTATAAGCAAAAATCTTTGCATAAACCCTGAGAGTTTAACTTTAGGAAAACTTAGATGAATAGGCATACCAGCTGATATCTCTAATCAAAGCTTCTCTTTCCTCCAGGGATCGACGCCAATGCAGTAAGTCATACTCATCCATTTCAATATTTCGCCTCAGTTTACCAATTTTGTACTTCTCTCCTCTTTCTTCCGCTTCCAGTCTTTGTTTATTATGAAACTGCATCCAAGAAAAAAAAGGAAAGAATTGAGTATTGAGATACCAAAATATATTTTAAGATATTTACGAGAGAGTTTCAATTCTTTCATATCAGGACTTTAGTTCAGTGTTGATATGGATGTCAAATGGTAGAACATTCCTGAAGTTCTAAATTTATGATTAAGGATCAATATCATCAGGAAAATTGCTTGTCAGCCCCCTTCACAACACATCCAAATCAAACTAAATATTGGCGTATTAAAAACCATATCTACAGGTTGTTGCCACTGGGATAATAGAGGAAAAGAGGATCATGCATGGATTAAGTGAAGATACACATGAAAAGAGTATATATTTGACTCTGAGCTTCTAAGGACCGGAGATTGAGCTAGCAAGCAGATTATAAATAAGAAAATAAAAGAAGACGACAAAAGTAGACCTCACGCTCAGCTAAGGCTGCTTCCAAGTCAAGTTCTTTAACACTTTGTTTCTGCCAAAGAACATTAGAGAGCATCAGATGAATACACCGAGTAATAATTTCAAACAGTGTCATAAGAGAAGTTCAGACCAGGATTGTTTTTGGCAACAAGGTTTTCTTGTAATAAACTTCTGTATGTTCAATACTATTTTGTTCGTCAAATTCTTCATCATCGGTTAATTCGGATAGTTTTTTATCCTTGTATTTTTCGGGATTAGCCTCCCAATCATCCAAAATCATTTGCTCAGCAACATGGATTTGCCACAACTGCAAAAATAAACGAATTTACTAAACATCCATTGCTAAGCAAATCCTAGAAAGGTGTAATCATAATTGAATTATATCAATTACTCATCATTAGTGACTTAAACTAGGACAAATATATGCTATAACAAGAGCACCTTCTCAACATAAGGGTGATCTGATAATAGTGATTCCTCTACTGGCTTTGTTTCTGGATCTTTTCTAGGAACAGGAGGTCTTCCACAATCACGCTGCAAAGTAAGCACACTTGAGAAAACATATGCAGGAACAAGTAATTTCAAGGCAGTTGGATGGCCAAAGAGTAGGAAAAAAAGCTTGTCATGATCAAATCAAAGGTGAATTGTTGTGAAACTGCATGCTTAATGAAGAAGCAGACATACCCGTAATTCATCTAGGTTGGTATCCTCATCTCGATGAAATATCGGTGGAAATTCAAATCTGTTGAAACTGCACAAACAAATAAAAATGTCAAAAACAGATGTCTAAGCATACAAGTGATCAATCCCAAATGGTATTATTACGCCCTATTTTTCCCTCTTTTTTTTTTTAAATTCCCTTTTTGTCAATTGATATCAATTCTAGTGGCCTGCCCTATCATCCCGTGAATATCATGTGGTAAAACTTATTGCTAATATGCAGCACTCTGAAAGCCAAAAGCATCAACAATCACAGAGTATAAGGGATGGGAAACTGGAATTAGTTGAAGTAATCAAAATATCTTCAAATGAAGAAAGGTAAATTGCATACATAAGGTGATCAATGTTAGGCCACACAAAACGCATTTCAATAGGAAATCGAAAGCGATAAGGATCTCGCTTTGCCTGCAAAGCAATAAAAAAAAAAAAAAAGAACATGATTAAGAGTAAAGTTACAAAGGGAGTAAAATCTGTACTTGTAATATATTATGGAAGGTGCTCATCAGCAGGAAATAACATGCAATATTTCATTTTATGCAACAAAGCAAAAACACTCACCAAAATTTCAACTATGACATGCATACCAACTTTTATGTGATGTCGGATCCAATACCAATCATTATTTCTGATGGGAACCCACCTGAAACCCATAACAAACATAAATTTAGCTGGCAGCTTTTACAATTTCATTTTCATAACATATATGAAAACAAAGCATATGGACAAGAAGTAATAGATAAATGGCAGAACTATGAAAATAAAAAACATATCTTTTCAAATCAACTGAAATTTTATTCAATATAAAAGACCAGCATAGTTGACAATGTTTACCCATCATGAACACCTCCAATATCAACAAAGGCTCCTTGATATAGATGTATGGTGGTGACTTTCCCCTCACAAATCTGTGTCAACATTACTCGGAATGCAGATTACAAAAATACATAGATATTAAAATGCAAGTGACTTTTATCAATGTATATATATATAGTGGTGTCACAGCTACAAATTCAAATGCAACCAAAAAAAAAAATCAGTTTTGGAAGAATAGCAAATGCATCCTAAAATAGCATGGGCTCAAGAACGTACCTGCCCTGGATAATAAAATGGAAGTTCATACTGCAAAAAGAACAAGAAAAGCCACAATAATCAACTTTCAACTGTCAACAATCAACAAATAAATAAACATAATAATGTAAATAACAAAACTTCATAATTGTTTTTCTTACCATTCCCACTTTATAGTCTTTCCCCCTTTTCCTTCTGCCAGGATAATGATCCTGGTCTTGCTGTATAGTCACAAAAAATAAATAATATCAGTCTGAACCAAAGATTAAGCAAATCTAATTTCACTAATGAATCAACATTAACTTATTAATACCTTATAAGATTCCTCTTCTAATATATCCTTATTAGCATCAACCCATTCTTTGTACTGTTTCAGGAACATCTTATACCTATCAAAACACATAGTTTCAGTGTCACATTTTTCCCTACTATCCAATTCCTCAATCACCACTCTCTCCGCCTGCAACTTATGAGCTTCTCTAATAAACTCAAGCTCCTTCCTATCTACCTCCCAACCTCTCGGCGGCCAATCTCTAGGTGGCACGTGTCTCAAAACCAAGGGAGCCGCCCACGACGTTTCCAGGGGTTCAGGAATCTCGCCTTTGATTTCGAACTGCTTTTTGATCCACTCTTCTTCAGTTAATCCCATTTCTTTCATCTTTTGGAGACGGTAGCTAGGTCTTAGCATTTTGAACGCTTCGATGGCTTCCGGTGACTGTAGAGGTACCTCTTCGCCTTCGTTAAGTGATTTGCGAGCGAAATCAGCTTCGGGAGTGAGGATTTCTTCCCACGGGGCCCAACCACGCTCGATCCAGTTTTTGCGACGCCATTCTTCTTCCCTGGCCTCGTCTTTCTCGGGGGGGCCGAAGAATTTGGTCAAGGTATCGTCTACTGGGAATTCGTCGGAGCTGCATCTTGGGGGTGCTGACGTGGAGAGTGAGGGAGGGGTGGAGATTTTGAAGAAGAAAAGCTGACGTGTACGGTGGTGGTGACGGTGGTTAGTGGAAGAAACAGGGTTTAGGGGTTTAGGGAAAGAGAAAGGGAAGGAGTGATGTGTTTGGAGAACTAGCATTTGCATAATGTTTGTGGATAAACCTCCAACCAAAAACGAACTGAATTAAAAGCGCGAAATTGCCCACCTTTTTAGTCTAGCCGATTATAAACGACGACGTTTCTATTTGTTTTTCTTTTTTTTTTTAATATATATATATATATACTTTAAACAGAACTCTCATATTTGAGTATTTTTTAGGATAATAATACATGTCGCTACTCGTGACGTCTACAGTGACATTGTAAAACTTAAACTGTACATGGATGAATCACTTGTACAAAGATTTGAGTTTTTTTAATAATATAACTAAAAAAAAGCCCCAAGGATATTATAGACTTTTCATTTCCCTTTAAAAAAATATCAACCTTAATAGGAAATGCTAAAAAAAAAAAATTTGAGTAGCTAAAGATTATGAGTTTTAACTTTGGATCTCAGTTTAAAAACAAGGGAATAAAAAGAAAATGCATCTCCACCCAGCTTGTGCTGTTTCGAGATCAATGTCCACAAACTACCTTCCCAAGGCCACGAGTATGTTCTCAACATCTAGTCTATACAGAGAAATTAACGTAGCTTAGCAATAGCAACTGTGTACCATGTTCACAACGAATGTATTACAGCTTAAACAACATTTGGTTACAAAGCAGTAGACTGCCCGAATGAATTCTCTGTTGCTGACTCCATCTTTCCATGAGAAAATCTTCCTCACTTTTGCGCTTAAGGTACTCATCAACTCCAAGCTGTGGCTTTGCTCCACCTGATGAGAGTTGGCCCCACTCAGATCCATATTCTACAAATCTACTCCTACTAACTTCACTCATACTTGTGGAGTGGCTATCTGTAACTCCTGGACTCCAACTCCCCCGGCTGCTGATAGAATGGTTACTCAAATCTTGCACAGGGGTTGCTTCCTGTTATAGTACGTGAAAATGAAGAACACATGAGAGAATACCAAAATAACTATCTGAGGGTACTATAATATATTTGTATATAATAAGCAAACGAGATTGCCAAGAAAAGTTAATGTGGAAAAGCAACAGGTCAATGATTACCTGAGCTGCTTCCCATAAAGGAGATTTTGGAGTTGCCATGGACACCATCCTCTTGCTTGACATAGGAGAAGCATCATTAGAAGTTTCCCATTGTAACCAGGGGAGCACAAGCCCATCCATCTCAACAGGAACAGCCTTGGACAATGCTGGGCTTCGAAAAATTTGCGTCTTTGTTGTTCCTCCTAAACTTGAACTTGTGTCGGTCATTTCCCCATCTAAAGACGATATATCTGTATCTTCAACATTTGAAATGAAATCCTCAAAATATTTCTCTGCTTCCTCAGTCAACCGCTTAGACATCCTGCTTCTATCATTGCTCTTCTGGAGAATAAATTACAAAATGAATTAATATTATTGTCTGCCTTGATAACCAGCAATGAGGGAGCCCACAGAAGAAAATCTGTACCTTTCTAGCTCGGTTTGGATTTTCTGCCACATTGTTCTTTGGTTCAAGATGCAGTTCTTTCACCATCTTAGATAGTTCCCTTCCTCGCTGCTCCTCCAGCAATATTTCAGCTAATAAATCTTGTTTGCGCTTCTCAGACTACAAGTTAAACAAAAAAAGATCCATAAGGAACACTCAAAACTGTTGAGAACAATACTCACCAAGGCACCTCCATAGCTTGCAATACAATAACATTGCTAGTGCATTATATGCTCCAGTAAAAAAAATAAAAAGATGCCACCCTTGTATGCAACTTAGATAGATCCTGCTGTGTCTCTGACCGCAGCATGAAAACAGCACATTCTAATTTTCAGCCTTCTGACAAAAGTACCACTGAAGAGTAAATCTTCCCCACTAAGCCATGGTGGTCAGGAACTTGCAAGTTGCAACATGTAATCATGTTTCTTAATCATATTGACATCAGACAACAAATCATATCACAATTAAAAGCAAAAAACAATTTGAAGAACTGATGCGAACATTGTGAACTCAAAGAGGATAAATGAAATGTTTTAATAAAAAAAGGATAAATGCAGCAAGCTTCTTCCCAAAAGAATGGCTATGGCTGACCAAGCAAAGGACATCCCAGGCGGCCAACACCTAACAAGTAACTAACAAAAATTTTTCTCAACAAGTAATAGGCGCCCAGAAAAAGGTAGGGGATTTCAGTTTTTAGTATCTCTCTTCTGCATTAACATGACATAACACTTTCCGTACCTGTTCCAACTCTGTTGCATAATTCCTCCTAATAGTAGAAACTGCCTGAAGAACATCAGAATTTTTGGATTGCAAGTTGTCATTACTTGGTTTCCGTGAAACCTGCATAGGTTGCAACAAGCTTTGATAAGTTTCAGGAAACTAAAAAGAGGAAGTGCCTAGTTTTGCACATGTAAGGTGAGAAATAAAGTCAATGGAAATTAGATTCATAAGATGCTCAATTACAGACTTGTTCAAGTTCCATTTTAATCTGTTCTACAGCATTTCTAAGTTCTTTTCTCATTGCTTCATACAGTCGACTGTATATAACAACACCAGTGGGATGCTCACCCTAAAAAGTTAAAAAGACGGGGGTAATGAGCGACAGAGGTAAAAACAGGGGAACTATGGAGGCATAACTAGACATACATAGAGAAAGTACATGAGCAATAATTGATGATACATTTTCATTATTACAAATCAAACCCAACCTTCTTCGGAGGATTAACTCCTCGCATTGTTTTCTTGAGCCCATTTACATTAGAATAAGCATCCCTCCCTTCATCATCAGTTAAGACTGATGAGTGGCTCTGCGAGGACCAAAAACAATTAAAGTTTGATTCAGTTGTGAACAACTTATGAGAAAAGAAAACCTATGAATGTAGAAATTCCATAATAAAAATCATAAAAAAAGAGCCACTGGACCAGGTCTGACTAAGTTGGTAAACTAGAATAGCCAGAAGAGAAATGCTTACAGAATAGCCATCATGATACTTCAAATCTTTTTGGCTAAGAGACCTTCTAAGCCCTTGTCTGTGGTTGGAAGCAGCTGTCTTGCTTGATAACGGCACCTGAGTGCTTCGACCACTGAAACTCTTCGAAACAGCATGATTGTTTGAATTCTGCGAATGATCTAAATCACTCTGTCATTTGCAAGAACCAAGAAGAACAGGGCTTATATTAGAAAATACAAATCATACTTGTTTAATTGGTTTCCATGTGCAAGCGAAACAAAAGATGCAACAGAAATTACAAATAAAAACCATCAGCACAGATTCAACTCCTCCAAGTATTAATCAGTCAGTCAATTCAGGAAATACTCAATAACAGGAAACATGAATTCAAAAAGCATCAATCCTAGCGAATTCTATGATTTATGGAACTAAAATTATCCAAAACAAACTCCAAAAAACGGTGTTTTAAATGCCCAATTTACATGGAAACGATTACTACACTAAACACGAATTTCTGAAAAATTAACAAAAGAATTACCTCAGAATCGCTAATTGGGTATCTGACAACAGAAACAGAACGCCTCCTCCTGGAATTATTTTCGGCATTTACCCTTCCTCCAGCATAGCTATTTCCAACGCTGCCCTTCTCTTCGCCAACTCTTCTCGAAACAGACCTACCTCTTCTCTGAGACACACTCGCTCTATTATCCATAGGGCTGACGTCATCGCCTTTCGTCGAAACAGAACGGCCACGATCAACTGAACTGAAGAACTTAACAGCAAGGTCATCGAGAGTGATATCAGGAAAGCCCGACCCTCTACTAGTGTTGACGAACCTCCCTCTAGGAACCTGGGGGGCCTCATCGGAGAAGTCAGGTATCGGGCGGGAGAATCGGCTGAGACTACGAGAACGGCGGTGAGCGGAACTACTGCTCCGATTAGAAGAAGAATAGGAGTCATCTGTAGGGGTGGTTGAGGATTTTCCGATTGGCGCCCGTTTGGTGGTGGATTTGAACGCCGAAGTAGCCATTGTGACTAGAGAGGCAAGAGATGGTACGGTCCAAGGGAGCTACAAAAATGAGAGCTAAGGAGCATGTATGGAAGGTAAATTAGGAGCATTAATTACAGAATCAGAAATATTATTTTTTTAAATAAATTTGCAGATGCGGAGGTTTAATGGGTATTAATTAATCTTCGAAGGAATGGAGAAAAAGATGAGGAGTTGATGCAGATAGAGAGACATGGAAGAAGAAAATAGAGAAGGAACAGTGAGCTAGTGAGTGCAGGTTAGAAGAGGAAGATTGGCGGAGAGATCGAAAGTTTGAGAAAATTTGAAAATTGGGTGTGTTGTTGGCATGGCAACTAAGAATTGGTGGACCGAAATGGAATTTTTATTGTAAGTTTTTTTTTCCCTGAAAATTACGGTATTACCTCTCTTAATCGTATGATATTTTGTTGTCTGGATGCAACCGTCCGATTCCTTTATAGTGGTTTTATGTTTCGCATATTAAAAAAGAAAAAATCATGACCAACAGCAATTGTATGCCGGGCTATTTTCAACACAAACTCAATTAGATTCAAATCAGTTTATTATATCACATATTTAGAAGTTTGAATTTCGCTGGATACACTATTCCAGTAGTTTGAGTTTGACTTGATGATAATCAAATCAATTTTTGAATTTTTCGTATTTTATAAATCAGTTCGACTCGATTATATCCTTAAACATTTCAGTTAAATTAATTGAAATTTTTTTAATTGGTTGAAATGGTTTAATTCTCTAATATGAAAAAAAAATAAAAGAGAGCAGAATTTTTAAAGAATATATTCTAAGTTGAAAATCCTGAGTATTTTGTAAAGAATATATTCTTTACAGTTGAATATCTATATTTTTTATCATTTAAGCTACTCATATAGGAGATTAATCGAGACTTTAAATTTCAACAATGGAGAAAAAAAAAATCATTGTATTTAATTTGGGTGAAGCAAAAACTTAATAGCATTTCTTAGCGTAAAATATTGTATCTCTTGCTGTAAAAGCAGCATATATGGCAATATATGATTATAAAATCTGAGTTACGGTTGTTTTGTTGAGCTATCAATGTTGAGGCAGATTGTTTCTGTCAAAATTCTAAGTTCAGCTTCTCTTTCCTTTCCTACTTAATAATAATAAATTAATAATAATAATAAAGGGTCAATTAAGTATCATTTTTCTTTTTAGTAGTATTCACAAGAGTCATAAATTCGGAAAAGAAAAGAAAAACGAGAAAACAACAACATATCACAAGATCATAACCGATAGCATTGTCATCATTATCTGTCACATCTCTCAATGGATTGTCGTGTTGGCAAAGAAGGCTTGGTACTTGATATATATATGACCATTGAATCGAATGAGCAGGATGTATCGACCTCCATTGATTGAATCATTGAACTCAATTTTCTACCAACGGTGCCTCTTCATTTGATACGATTGGCTACTTTCAAACTTTTAACAGCAGAAACGAATCCGAGACGAGGTACCTCCATCACGACCCTAGCAGATCGCAAAGCCTCTTATATAACAAAGCTTATTGCCAAGTACCAGTTTAAGGAACCCCTGAAATCTGGTCAAGCAGCTAACGATTTATGACAATCTTTTAACTTCTTATTACTTGTGAGGCCCC
>CATIWK010048532.1:0-21293 GCA_949634005.1 Mallotus japonicus | reverse complement strand
ATGTTTCGAACAAAAAAAACTTATTAAATTTTAATTTATTGTATAGTTTGTATCAAATATTTTACTTTATTGTACTCAACAAAGTCACAGTATATTGATTATGATATTCTTGGTGAATATTAACCTCTTCCTTTCTTGCATTGAATAATTCTTATCTTAAAACTCTCAAACTATTAGAATTAGACCAGTCAAATAAACACAAATAATGGACAAGACTTTATATAATGGAAGACATAAAGAAAACAAAAATATATATTTTTATTTTATTTATTGTTTTTAGAACCTATGAATTTATTTGCAAGGAAATAATCTTTTGGACTAAAATGGTAATATTATATAACTTTAAGGCTTAAAATCTTAAACAGAGACTGCGATCGAAACAAAAATCAAAGTTTGGTGACTAAAAAGTCACAAATTGAAGTTTTGTAACCAAATTGAAATCGCGAATAAAGTTTAATAGCCATTCGAATAATTTACCCCTAATCTAAATAAACTTAATTAATTAAATCTGATTCGAAAAAAAAATAAACTTAATTAAATTTTAAAAATTGTAAAATTTTTAATTAAAATTATACATCAAAAATTTAAAATAAAATATTTATTAAAAAATTATAATATATTTAATAAAAATTATAATTTGTTTTAATAATATATTTTTAAAATATTTTTTTTATAAAAATTTATATATTATTAGTAAACAACTACATGATTCGCTCATGAATAAAAAAATTTTTAGATTCATGATAGTAAATAAATTATTAAATATATTAATATTATAATAATAATAATAATTATTAACTCCAAATAGGTTATGAGCAGCTCAACTCGTTTACGGGCTTACTCGTAGGTCTATTTGGTATGTCATAAAAACAATTGAATCGTTTATTTGGTGTTATATGTTTCAGTAGTAACATCAGTCTCACTTTACAACATAAAATTTCCCTCATAAGCATATTTCACCATTGCTAATATACTAATTCTGATGCAATTGAATCATTGGTCGAAATTAGCTGAAGATTCAGCTCGCATGCGAAGCCATCCCCTGCCTTTTTCAACGAGTGTCCAACGTCATGAGAAGTGAGAACCACATTTTCAGCTCCAATCACCTCTAAGACTGCTCTAAAATCACTTTGCATCAGAAAGTTTTAGCGCCCTGTAGCTCCTTGGCAAGCCTGATGAACACTGGCATGGGACAATCTGTCTTGATTGCGTTAGAGGCAATGTGTGACCGACAAGCAGCATAGCCCTCCTAACAAAATCAAATGCACCATGCTGTTAATCCGTGGGGAGTATTGTTCAAAGCCTCTGAGCTTATCATGGTGAGATATTAGTATAGTGAGGGCGGCATACCTTGAGCAGAGTGCTCATCAAGGTCTTTATTGAAGGAGAATTGATTTTTGCACGGCTTGCCATCTGAAATTTACATATAAAAGTCACACATACAGCATTTTGGCAGAAAAATGGAATAATGGAGAAGGGATTCAGAAGACCTCATCCAGTTTGATGTACCCAAACGGTAATCTGGGGTCGCTTTCATCTAACATCTGTTTCAAAAGTTTATCCAGATCAGCTCCCACACCATTTCCTACCCATCCCCATCTCTCAGCCAAACTTAACATGTCTGTGATGAAGGTAGCATCATGAAGAGGACCTGTCCATATGGGTCCTGAAACTGTAAGCGGCTGATGATCCTGAAAAACCAGTGCAATTCAAAACAAAAAAGTGCACACAAGACTACTGCTGTCATGTACAATACGAAGGACAGAATACATGAAACATACAAAAGAATATCATTGTAGAAAGAATCTCTTATATACACCTCATTGGTGCAAAAAGAGCAACTAATCTGGCCAAGCTCTTCCCATGAAAACGCTCGAGTATTTCCACATTGATTGCAGTAGGTGATGAAACCATAATGCCTATTCATAAATGGTAATGTCATTTGTAATTACCAACTCTAACATATGTTATCAAACTCATTAAAAAAAAAAACCATTAAATTAAAAATACCTGTTTTCACGTTCCTTTCCTCGATTCACTCTAAGCATTACTCTAAAAACTGGTCCATGATATGAGTAGTATGAAAAGAGTGGAGTAACATGATACCCCAGCAAAGATGCTTCCCTCACAGCCCCACCTATAAGCATTCGCAAACCAACCTCATTGGAACAAGGCATAGGGCGTATATATGCTCCATATGCAGCTAAAGAACTAGGCACACAAACATAACAGAATTATACAAACTCAACTAATAAACTCATTCAAAATGCAACAATTCATAGTTCAAATAAATAAATAACCAATCCAAAAAAAATTCAGCTTTTCGACAAATCGAAATGATTATATTTCCAATACTCAAAATAAACAAAATGCAGTAAACTTTATATTCAAACAATGACAAGCTGCTCATTTCAACAAACAGTAACAGTTCATATTTCAAAAAACTCACCAATGAGGCCTATGACCACCAGAAGAGTAGCCATCAGTAGAAGTGAGATAAAGCAAACCATCCAATTTCAAAGCACTCATTGCAGTCCTTAAAAACATAGAATCGCTCCCAAATGAATCAATATCAATCAAGTCAAAGAAATCTCTTTGCAAGTAGCACTCAGTCAATACTCTATTCGCATCAAAATGTGTAACAACCCATCTTCTCTCATCACCAAAACCCCTTTCCACTTGCTTCAAATTCCCAACAATAATCCTTCTGTACTCATCATTTGCATCATTTGCCAATACAAAATCAGCTTTCGCATCAATTAGGTACCTGCAAGATCGAATTCCACACCCACACATAGCATCAACAACCCTTAATGTCCCTTTTGATTGCTTGTACAAAGCTCCAGCCAATACACCCAAGTCTCTACCTTTAGCACTTTCATGGCGAAAAAACGACTCCCCGGTCTCAAATTCAATACCCCTTTCCGCTCGAAGCTCAGAATTACAATGAAATCTATTAAATTGGGGTTTAAAGATTCGAGCTTTGAGATTATGATTAGGGCTTTGGATTGGATTGTAGACAAATAATGAAGAAGGGAACAGAGCTAACATGGCGGGAAAGTTAAAAGGATTAGGTAACTTTAGCAGGGTTTTAGATGGGGTCAGTTTCTTTGACTTTGTAAATCAACGGTCCAGATGCTTATGATCATCTATTGATAGAAAATTTTAACATCCACTGGGTTTCTGCCACGTCATCATCATCCAACTTCACCTTGCAATTTCTATTCTTGGGGGTGTTTTTTTTTTTTTTTAATCTCAATTATTATTATTATTTTTTTCTGGGTTTAGTATTTGGAGTGTGGTTGAAATAGTAGCAAAGGGGTTTAAGAAGGTTTTGGGTGTTGAAAGTTACTTCCTTTTCTTCTGTAATTGATGAAGAAGATGGTTGATTTGTGCTTTTATGAGTCAGTTCATATCAAAACAGATTTGGAAATTAAACACAGCAGCAAGGCAAAACAAAAAAAGGAGACAGCACCAAGTGTGGCACTCATCAAGGTAATGCCTTTTTTAGCAGCAAAGTTTCAAAATTTTCCCTTTTAAGCAGTTTTAGCATTGCGCCAAACGTTTTGCAGTTTTTTTTTTTGTCAGTTTTTGTGGCTTTTTGTTGTGAAATTGGAATTGGTTTTCAAGTATGTAACCGTTTCAATATTTGTTTTTAGGAAAGTTCCAGTGTAGCACGAAGGCTTTGGATTGCAATATGAAGAGATTGGCTGTCATATTTTGTTGTTTAATGGATTTGCTGAATAGGATTTGACTGATGCATGGTTGCAGCTTTACTTTCAACTTACTTCTGGAAAGGTAGGCATATATAGCTTTCTTTTTTTTTTTTTTTTTAAATAAAGGTTCGGATTGTAATGCCAATAAATTGAGCTTATTCATGTATTTGGATGTTTTTGCTGTTTTAAGTTTGTATTCATTTGATTGTATGTGCTACTGGGGCTCTTGTGTGTCTCAATAATCGACAATTCTCTTTAGAGCTCGGCTAGACTATTGTTGTCAACATTTATCATATTTAGCTTCTGTAAGAACTTATATAGTCAACCCTTCTTAAAATCATATGATCAATAGAATTTGGAAAACCCAAGTCTATCTGACTTCTACCTCGAATAACTAGGAAGTATGATCTATCTCAATTCTTTATTCAAATCTTAAGACCAGGTTTATAAATTATTCTGCCCATTTATACATTGAGGCATTTGAATAATTTATTTTCAAATTAGGGAGGTGTTACGTTTTATATGAGATGGAAATGGATAAAGAATCCAAGAAGGCAGCAACTAACATATGATTATTGTTCTTATTATTTTATTTCGCGAAAATAACTACTATGTTGATTGTCTGGCTATTTCTATGTTTATCACACTAAGAGTTTACCATCCTACATCAGAAAAGGCCTTCAATCTATGCTCAATTGTCAAATTTGAGCTAAAGGCTTTTGATAATAGAAGGCATGAAATTGTAAACAACGGTCTGGCATTGGTGTGTTTGAAGAATCTTAGTTTTAATATCAATCTTTATTAGACTGGAAAAAAGAAAAAAGGTAAAAAGAGTTATCTTTTTTATTTTTTTGACTTCGTAGTTAAAAGCTACAAAATATTTTTTAAACATATATTAATACTATTCTTTGACATCCATGCTAGATGTACTTAATTTTGTAACTTATAAAATCTTATAACTTTTAAAATGTGATTGACAATCAATCTGGGAGGCCTCGCGCCTATTTTTCAAAGAATTCGGATTCCAACAAATCTGATTTACAATCTGTCTTGAAGGCCCTTACCAATAAATTTGAATAACTTGCGCCAATTTCATGGAGAATCTGGATTCCAGCAAATCTTATTTGCAATCAATCTTGAAAGCATTATGCCAATTTTACGGAGAAACTGATTCCAACAACTCAGAACCTAGTTTTGACTATTTCATTCTTTATAATAGGTTATGTGATTGATGATATAGTAGAGCTCAGGTTGCCTACCAATATAAGGATATATTCTTTTCATTTGTGTTTTCGCCGCTTCATTTTGGTCATCTCATTATTTAGATAATGTAACATCTGCCATATGACACACAAAGTTCAGCACGTGCATTCTGACTGCTGGTGTTGATTCCAACTAATCTGAAATAATTGAGCAGGTGCAAGAAACAATTAATTAAAAAGTAAAAAGTTTTCTGAGACGTATCTAAATCAATATTTATGAGTCATTCCTTTTGTTACATTTCCAATCCCTATGGTAACGTTTCTGACAGTTTTTGCTACAATAACCGTCCCAATCACAATATTATAATAAGAACAAGATATCTTTCTCGATCAATCCTTCTTGGTTAGTGTCTTAGTAGAACTATTTTGTGAGGGCTGCACAATGAATCTTGACCATCCTCTGTGCCTTCCCCAAACTTAAGTACTTTGTTTTGGTCTGTCTATGATGCAAATTAGATAATATAACAGGAAAAAAACAAACATATTCACTTTTGTCTTGTTCTTTGCTCTTTTTGTTGTTTTCTTTTTTTTTTTTTTTTTTTTTGGGTCAATCTACTAATCACATTTCTCACTTGTATTTGACATTATCCGGTCGTCTTGAGTTAAATATACAGCATAGTTAATAAGCTAACTGAACCGTAGAAATGGCTAAATCTATGGATGAATCCAGCTCTGACTTTTATAGCCTCTTCTTTTGTTTGTTTATATGATTTTAAACTAGATCCCGTAATGATATTTAAATTTCCGAAACAACTGCCACTATTTTATAATAGCTTTTGTACAAGGTAGTTGGCATTTTCCCTTAACGATGAATAATCTAAGCAGTGGACAGAACAACCAACACTGCATATCTATGCAATAAATGCAAAATCTAGGAATTAAAAACTAGATTTCAAATAATAATCTACATGATTTGAATCACACAAGATAAGGGTTAGGAATTTGGCAGGCTTGAATTGGAAATAGCTAAAAATTGATTTTGTCACCAAAACTAGCGGCGCTCTATGCAAATCTGGAGGCATGACTTTACTGTTTAACCTTATTGCCATTTGTCTTACATTCTGTGTTGGTCTACTAATGGAGAAGATATCACTTTGTCAAGAGAATCTCTGCCGT
The DNA here is from genome assembly GCA_949634005.1 of Mallotus japonicus. Taxonomy (NCBI): domain Eukaryota; kingdom Viridiplantae; phylum Streptophyta; class Magnoliopsida; order Malpighiales; family Euphorbiaceae; genus Mallotus; species Mallotus japonicus. The sequence continues at coordinate 15,199 of CATIWK010048532.1, read as the reverse complement.
ATTTTGACAGATAGGACTATTCTTTTGCTTGGTCTGAAGCTGAATTCAAATATTTTTTTAATTGGACAGAATGACTTCAGTCAACAGAAGAATTTATTCATTTTTTCTCCTTTTCACCTCTTTGACATTCACTTATGTTCGTATATTAATCCCGCTCTTCAGTTTCTCTTGACGATGAAAAAGGGGAAGAGGGAGTAAGTTAAAGCTATTCGTTTTCCTTGTTGACATAACACCTGTCCTCATTGCTTCCTTTTGTCGATCTTTGAGACCCATACCCTCAATTCTTTGCTCTAAAAATCTAGTCTAATTAATGCAAAAATGGTAATCTCACTCTCTGATCCTTTTTCCACATGGAGCCAAAATATCCCACTTTTTCTAAATAATCCCATTCTTATCTTTTTTTTCCCTCTCTTTTCTTCTTCTTTTTTTTTTTTTTTCCGTTCTACGGTTTCTTCTCCCCTTTTACCAGTTTAGAGCATAACTATTCTTTTTCTCTTATATAAAGGCTTATGAAACCTTCAACCTAACAGACAGCCTTGGAGTTTGCGAACAGCGCGGAATTACTTTCAACTGCCTCTGAAGCAATAAACAGCTGATTTTTGTTCTCAAGTTGGTGAAATTTCACATGTGGGTTATTTCTGCTGCTTTTATCAGTGCATCTACTTTAATCTACTGTTGTTGTTGGCTTTAATCAATTTGTTTTGGTTGCTACTTATTCATTTTATTTTCTTTAAGCTTCTAATTTTCAACTGCCAAAGGCTCCAGGACTGAGTTAGACACAATCAGTTGAAGAAATCATCAATGACACATTGCAATGGTGAGGGATCCTAAGTTTCTTTTTGGAACTGAAAATTCAGCTCTTTTGGCTATGGGAGATCTTCAAAGGTGTTTGTCTCCTTGCTCTTCTTCCACCTCGTCCTCCCGTTCACCTGATCTATTCCCATTATCAATTGATTCGGAACTTTGGCTAATGGCTGAAAAAAGGGCCCTGGAGATACTTTGGATTATTCGACCTTGTTTAGCTTCTGAGCAGAAGAGAAAGGAGGTTATTGATTATATTCAAAAGTTAATTAAGTGTCTTCATTATGGAACTGAGGTGAGAAATTCCTGCCCCCTTTTCTGTGTATTTTTCTTTTGAGGGAAATGCTGTGTCCAATAATTTCTATTTCTTTCCTCTGATGTTATATCCCTTCAGTTATTATGATAGGATTAATCATGGAAACTTTTTTCCTCCATAAAAGATTTATATATTCTTGATCTTTCTTATTACTGTATTTGCGCTTTTATGAAGTTCTCTTTTAAAGAAACATGTGTTTCCGTATATTTCTTATATAACGGCAAATAAATGAGTTTTTAATGTATATTCCTCATTAAATAGCACTCATCTTTTGAGAAGTTGAAGGATTTGAATAGCGATGGTTGATTTGGGATCGTTGTTAATCTATAGGACAACTGTATGGGCCAGTCTGTTTTTTTTGCTGAAAACTTAGTTACATAGTAGATTAATAAACTCCAAGCGTCCTTTTTGTGCATCTCCTTTTTATATGGTGTATGCATATCCCTACTCCTCATAGCATGGATGATTCATGCCGTGTCTGCAGCGGGAAAACTCATTTTTTCGCCTGAAAGAATGGATCATGGGTAATTGATTTTCTAGTTTTGGGGGAGAACTTTACCTATATATCATCACGTGGCATGTTGCTATAGCCTGATCCAGGTGCTGCCCATAAATGTCGAGGCAGTGAATTTAAGATGCATGAGCCTTTTTCTGTTTTGAATTTTTAATTCACACTATGTGGCATTTTAGTGCTTTTTTTGTTAAATTATTTCAATCTGCTGACCCATGCCGCTTACTTGAATGCTATTTTTGGGTTCTTAGGGCCATTTGACTTTTAACTGCAATCTTTCATTAATGCTTTGCCGAGGAAGATCAATGAGCAGCTAATTCAATTCATTAAAGTGGTATTGTGCGGGCTTTAAATTAACATGGAGTCACTTTATATTTTCATGCATGTTTACAGGTCTTTCCATTTGGTTCAGTACCACTGAGAACATATCTTCCAGATGGAGACATTGATCTAACTGCCCTCTGCCACCAAAACATGGAAGAGGATTTGGCTAGAGAAGTCTGCAATATGCTCACATATGAAGAGCAGGAATGCGGGTCTGAAGTAAAAGATGTACAATATATTCAAGCACAGGTTAACTTCTTGACTTTAACCCTTCTGTTGTTAAGTCTTGGCTTCATTATCCACTACAGTATCAGTTACACCTCTGCACTGCTCTATTAATTGCAAAAACACTTTCATATTATTTCAGTTGTTGTCCCTGCTCCTGTGCTGACATTTTTTCCACCTTATGTTGCTTTGTTTCTCAAAGCTTTGAGAATCTATTGGTTTCCTTCTGCCTATTAAGGCATTTTTTTTCTCAGCCGAGTCTCTTAGGCCTTTGATAAATTGTTTCTTGACCTAACTATAACAAAATGAGCTTTGGCAAGAATGCTTCTAGATATTGAATACTGCCATGAAAGGCCATTACATTGATTAACAAGACGTCAATATGAAGATGTTGACAGCTCTTTGACGCTGATTAAAGAGAGTATATTTATTTGTGTCATGATCATTTAAATTTTTTTGAACAAAAAAAATGACATCAAAACTGTTATAGTTAGCCTTTTCTTTTTGCAGGAAGCTGTGCACATTGTACCTATGTGTCCGGATAGTAGTATGCTGATAATTAACTCAAATCTATACAACTGGATTCAATGGCTTGAGAAAGCTTATAGAAGTTGATAGACACCCTGATTCATATCAATTTCACAGAATCTACACCTCTTTAAGAAGTTTCATGTTTTATACGACTACTTTAGCAATCCTAAATAATGAATTTCTAGTAGCAGAAATTCAGGACTATTTCTTTTATATCCCGTGTTCAATTAATCCATGGCTATGCAAAAAGAGACTTCGTGGCACAGATATTTTCTAAGAATATCTGCATGTATGCATTTGCAACTAATTTAATGGTAGTGATGCTTAATATTTTCTTTTTTAACAAAACAAACTCAATCGTCTGCTATATGCAATGTTGCCATTTTGGATGACAGGTTAAGATTGTAAAATGCTCTGTGAAGGATATATCAGTTGATATCTCTTTCAATCAAATGGAAGGCCTCTGTGCTCTTTGCTTTCTGGAGCAGGTATGTACTTATTCTGCCTCTTGGGTTCAAGTTTATTGCTTTGCTAAGATCTACAACAGTAAGTCTGCCATACTATTGGAGGAAGAACCTTAAGTTGGGAGTTTTTGACAGATGATTAGTACAAGGTTATAGTTGTGTTGATGAGATATTACCATTACCATTTTCTTCACATCATTTTACTCAGATTATTGTTTTCTTATGCGTCAAGTTTTTATCTTTTAAAGAATTCTCATGAAAACTATCACTAACTTAATCTGGAGCAACTTTTACCTTTTTACGAGTGTGCTCATTTTGTATTTAATTCTTTCTTCTGTTTTCACACATTCTTGGCATTCTTATCTCTACCATGCTCATTCTGTGGACAATAGGCACTGCATGCTTTATGCATGCAAATTTGATTTTATAATATCCTCTGCTTGCAATGGTTGACTTTGATGATGTTGCTTGCAATGGTTGACTTTGATGATGTTGTCTTTCCTTGTTGCTTTAGAGTCTTTCAGTTCAGCGCCATCATCAATGATGGATTTGGACATTTCACTTTCTGTTGTTTGTTTCTTGACCTAAAGACCTTGCCTTGATGGTTCCTTGTTAAAAGCAATTATCTAGTCTTTTTTGTTCTATTGCTGCATTCTTGGACTGATGTGTATGTTTCTCAGGTTGACCAAATTATTGGGAAAGATCATCTTCTCAAACAGAGTATTATTTTGATCAAAGCTTGGTGTTTTTATGAGAGTCGGATTCTTGGGGCCCATTATGGCTTGCTGTCAACATACGCATTAGAAATATTGGTCTTATATATCATAAATGCCTTTCATTCCTCTCTACCGGGACCCTTAGCAGTGAGTATTTTAAATTTCAGAATTTCTTTTATGCATCTGTAGATGAATGAGTTATCTTTAATAATCTGTTACAGGTGCTACACAGATTTTTGGACTACTATAGCACTTTTGATTGGGACAGCTATTGTGTCACTATTACTGGTCCTGTTGCCACTTCTTCCCTTCCAGAAATTGTGGGTAAGGAGTATTAGAATGTCCAGAGAATCCTATCGTTTACTAATTCCCTTGAGAGTCTCAAGTTGATATTTTCTTTTTTGGTCATTGTTGTAGAGCCACCGGATAATAATGGGAATGAGTTACTGCTCAGTCCAGAGTTTCTGAAGAAATACAAAGAGAAATTTTCAGTTCCCATAAAAGCAGTTGACAATGGAGGCCATGAATTTTCTATTAAGCATCTCAACATATTGGATCCTTTAAAAGAAAGTAACAACTTGGGGCGTAGTGTCAGCAAAGGTAAATGAACATGCTTAAGCTCTGTCTGGTGACAACCTAGATTACAAGGGCTTGTCGTACTGTGTAGAATCTGCAAAGTTACTTCCTATATGGACATTGAAATTCTTTCACTTCTTGGGAACTGCCACTGAATGAATGAAGAACCAGTAGGTATGGTGGGTTGGACAATACTTTGCACAACTTCAACCAACAGACCTTTGATATTCACTATTGTTATGACCTATGAATATCTGTCCAGCAAGATGTCTGAATGTTAGGAAAAACAGTAGAGATATTCCATGACTAGAGATGCATCAAACATTATCTGATCATATGTACAATGTACATTTACATTCATTCATATGCACATGAGCATGTGTTTGCATAGGCATGCACACTCGTTCACACATGCATATGGACTGAGACAGGTATACATTTAATTGCCATCTTTATCTGTACAGGTGAATAAAATTCTGTGTTCATTTATATCTTTGGGGATTGAAGACATGAAGTCCCCGGCATCGTTATCACTTCTATAAACTAGTAAGCTCATGAAATTTCATTGTTTCTTTCCAGGAAATTTCCACCGTATAAGATGCGCCCTCTCCTATGGGGCTCAAAGACTTGGAGAAATCCTTATGCTACCAGGAGAAATCATGGGTGCAGGGCTGGAAAATTTTTTTGTAAATACTTTGGATCGGAATGGGAGGGGAGAAAGGCCAGATACACTAGTTCCTGTACCTGCATTTGGCACTGGAAGATCTGAGGCATCTGATCTCAATGGAGACTATGACAATTATTACAGTGGTCTACTACAAGGCCAGTGGTATCACAATTATTCACTGCCTGTTTCTCCACAGATGACTCCTCCGCCATCACCTTCTCAGATCCAGCACAGGTATAGTTGGGACTCACTGGCTCAGTTTCTGCGGTGCAAGCAGAATGTTTTTTCTCAAAGAGGCACAAATATATTTGTCCCGAGAGTGCCCCATCATCACCTTTATGCTTCAAAGGTATATGCCACTGCTTCGAGTATTGATGAAATGGGGAAGTCACGAGGAACAGGCACATACATCCCTAATGTGGTAAAATCTAAATTTTGATGTTTTTCTTGGTCTGTCAAAATGACTGACCTTGTTGGCTCTCAACCAAAATAGATTGTGACTGACCTAATGGCAAATTCTTGAATTCTGCAGAGCCATTTTCCTTACAAAGATATGATGTCATGGATGAATGTTAAGAAGCCAGATTCCCCAACTCATAGTCCTCTAAATTCACCTCGAAAGAGCGAGGAAGTTGAAGGTGGCTTGGAGGTAAAGAGTGATACAAATGGCTGCCTTGATCCATCATTGAATCAGTTCAAACCAGGAGCAGGAAACAGCAAGAATGACAGCTGCATGAATCTTTCACTGGATCAATTCCCTCTTCTTCCCTCTCCTAAAAAGTCCACGACCCTAGAAATCAATCAGTCCAGTCATCCCATCTTGCAGTCCCCACAAGCTAAGGATTGCTCCACCTCCTTGAGAAGTATTCAGTTTGGAAGTTTCAGGCGCTCACCATCTCCATTGGCATTGCCTTTATCATGGACAAATATGCAAGCAGAGCCTGGAACCACTTCAGAGATTTCACCCCCCGAAAAAAGAGAATTGTGAAGCAACAAGAAGGCATGTACAACATTCTATAGTATATTCAGTTTATTAAAATCATGCTATTCTTTTTAAGTTTCTTCTTGTTTGGCTTTGCAGGATTTGCGGACAACAATTTTAACCCCTTTATATCTGTCAATACTAGAGAAAAAAGTTGACGTAGAAAGCTGGAACCAGCAGTTTAACAGAAGGGCTGATGTATTATTCTGATTTAGAGGCTGATATGTTATCCTGATCTAGAGATAGCCATACTTCCGAAGAGCTAAAAACTAATTGTGCTTTTGGTTCTCTCTAATTATGTCTCTCTTTTGTATCAGCATAATATATGAAATGTCTGTAGATGATGATCTAATCTTAGGCGAGCATTTTCAACATCTTCCACCCCTTTTTGGGTGATTCAAGTAGGAAAAATATTTGACATGCAATTTTCTCTAAACACTTATGGTAGATCATATAGAAAGATGCTTTACATGCAACTATCTGGTGTTTAATTATTACTTGGCAAGCCAAGTTCATGAATACTTTTGGGAGACCATTTCTTGGCAGGGGCAAAAGTGAAATGCTGCAATATGCACCAAATTTCCTGTCTTGATTTTTCTTTATTCTTTTTGGCCTTCTCTAACAACTTATATGCACATTGGCACATTACCGCATCGTTTTTTGAAAGACTTAAGGTCACAACAAAATTGCTGCTCTATTTCCTGTTCTCTCTCTTCTCTAATAAAACTGGCTCCATATGTAGGGGAAAAAAAAGTGAGCATCTTCTCTGGAAAACATCCCAGGAGATGCCTTTGGGCCCTTCAACATACTTGCAGAAACCTCCCAAGCCGTATGAACAAATGTAATTGTTTCAATAGCACCAAACAGTTCATACATGTCCAAACTATATTTTACATGTTCCGACCCGAGTTTCTACAGTCATAATGCTACTTACATTAAATAATTGCAAGGGCATAACATAATGCCATAATAATACTCATATTCTCATATTCACATGAATTAGATACATAAATGTTGATGCATGTGCAAGAGCACCATGTTCTTAGATTTTGCTATACTTATGATGGGTTAACTTCCTAGCTTTCTGTGTGTGATACTGTCTTGGGAGTAAAGATGTACATAGCAGAGTCATGAGCATCAACTCGAGCACCAAAGGATGCCACCGAGTCTCCTGTAAGATCTTCATGCTGCAAGCCAAAAGGATCCTAGGTAAGCACGCTGAAGTTTAAAAGGATAAAGACTCAAAACTCGGAAAAATTTAGAAGCCTTCAAAACATGTTTAAAATGGCAACTTAAGTGCCATGGGATTGTGGGTTTTTTTTTTTTTTTTTTAAATCTATTTGCTCCAATATATGTTAATAGCATCTAAATTTTCAAATCACGTACAAAGATACCAAATCAGAGCCACCAAATTTTGAAATGGTAATAAGAGATAGCAAGGCATTTCCATGCAACTACACAACATGTTAACTACTAGAGATGCTAAAGGACTTGAAGTAATAACCTAAGGAAGAGGTACGCAGTCAACAGAATAACATATGAGACCCAAACGTGAGTTGTATAAAATACTCAAGTAATTGATTGTTGTCATCATGAAACATGCACTTTGATACTTGTCAGGCTCAGTCATGAACTGTTTTTAAAAGTTCTTTCATACTTATGTTATTAACAAAACAACCTGCCTAACCATGTGATTCAGCTTCCTCACCTGCCACAAATCTCGCACTGTGACACTGGTCCCAGATTCAAGCCCAAGTGCATTCCATTTAGCTGTAATTGTTGCAGCTTTTGAACAACGATTCCAGAGAACAACAACCAAGCGATGTCCAGATAAAGGGCCGGCCCAGACCTGGAAATAATAGCATTCTTCAAGTTAAAACAAAATCAACTCATATGGAATATAGATATAGGATTATCTTTCCACTAAGATACTGTTGCATTTCCATAGAAGCAATTGGGTAAAATTAATTCTTTTATATCATAAAGCCCATACAAAGGCGAGGTAGTTGGGCACTTTTATCAGAATGGTATGATATGATTTGACAGGGAAACAATTGATAACTCTGCCCAGAATCAGGTGTAGTTCCATTGAATATATTATGAATACATGTAAGGGGACAGGACCTGTAGGCAACCATCAGTCCCAGAAGTTTGAACTTTTCTTCCTTGAACCCCAAGCGGGTCTGCAAAAGAATCAAGTAAATGTTCACTTAGCTTCACAGACATGGAAAACTACCAAGATAGCAGCACATAATGACATATGCCAAAAAAGTGGCAATGGTCTGAAATATGTTTTAAAATAATTGCAGAAAGGGAGATTAAAATTACCTTGGTTCACAGCAATGACCTCCTTATTTGTTAGAATCTCATAAGTTTCTGCTGTCATGTTCTTTACATCACAACCAACCAAAAGAGGGGCCTGCATGTCCAAGCTCACAATAAACTTTCCCTCACAACCCACACAGAATGCTAAACATTCATGGAATGCAGAAGGAAAAGATAATCGTATGGTAGATTGATCAAGGAAAATAAGCTAAGTTCCTCTGAATCATACAACTCTATCCAAATCAACGAAACCAAAAACTTGACCAGAAAAATGCAGAATGGGCTATTTGATATATTTTTCAGTTGCTTAGCTCTACGCCACGTCAATCCTACAAAAACTTCTTAAAAATTTAAATGTAAAGAAAGAAAGAAGAAACTGAATTGTGTGCTTGTTATCTTTCTGGCCAAGAGAAAGGCAAACTTGCCAATTCAAGTATATGTCCAAAGCAAAAAGAGCAAAAGAAACAAGCATTAGAGAAGAGACCTTCATCAAAGCCCAAATGCTGAAATGAGCACGATACTCCTGGTAGGTCATGCCTCCATTGCCAACTTCCAACATATCCGGATCTGACCAGGTTAAAAAAAAAAAAGGCAAATAATATAAAAATGTTGGGACACTACAGCTGAGACTTCATATAGACACGTTTGGAAGGTCAAGTTCTTACCATTCCATCCACCAGGTCCTGCATATGCTGCCCATTTGTCATTCAGATCAGCTATTGTGGTCATGCTTAAAAATAAATGAACAAGACTCAATCAGTATGGCAACTAACAAGAAGTAAAGGGGGGAAAAAATCCTACAGCTTCCACCCTGCAACAGATAGTTACAATTACTAATGATAAGTTCAAAGCCTTAGGAATATTGCTTCATTCTATTCCACTTATGATTACGAGATTCTTAATAGGTTGGCCTGTTAGTGAAAAAATTTATCATCCTTATTTTCTTTCCACATAACATGTCAGCAGATTAAATCTGCAGTTGAATGAAAAGGGACAGGATATTTTCATGTTACCAACCCTTCAAAAGAAAACAAATAGCTGCATGGGCCCTTAAACCAGATAATGACGCCTGCTAACCATATCATGTACTTTATGAACATAAATGAAAGTCCAGAGGTCTAACCTTGCCCATGAATCATTGATGTCATCGGTTGTACGCCAGCTATTTCCAACTTTTCCAGCCCACAAGGCAGGGTCATCAACACCCCTGTTAAAACCAAAATAGAAGTGCCAAAGTTAAACTCATAACAATATAAATTATAAAACCACTAGGGAAGTTACAGAAATAGATGGAGTAACTGGTATACCATTCACAAAGTGAATAGAAAATTGTGTACCCAGTTGCATTTAGAGCATCACGCATTGGTGGGTACCTAGAAATTATCAAAAGTTACATTAGTCAAGGTTAAGCTATTTAGGATGGTTGCTGGACAACTTAAATGAGACTAGGTAGAAATGGCACCTTTCTATTGGTTTTATGCCAAGATTGAAACAGTTGTCATACTTTAGATAGTCCACACCCTGATAATACAACATCAACCATCAACAAAATAGCCTCCAAATAATACAGGGTTTTAAAGTGACCTAAAACATCATAAGTCCTAATTTGAACTTCTCATACCAAAATGCTTACTCAGCCTGAATGGCCACAAATTTAGAGAATTTCTAATCTGTATGCTTCATGATGTGTTTACCAATTGTAGAATGTCATTTGAACATCTTCAAAGAAAAACAAATCATGAAATTAAATCATGACTCGAGAGTCAAACTTTCAGCCACTAATCTTTCATTCTTGTAGCATTTGCTTTTGGCTTTAAGAACAATAGGTTGATGCAATATGGGCTTCAAAGACACAGTATAAAACATAAAAATCAGTACGTAGTTCACTTCCATGCAAATGCAAATACCCATAAGTAAAAGATCAAGCATGCAGTAGACCTTCAACCAGCATTCATTATCAGGATAACAGAAACTAACCCAAGAAGCAAACAGATTTGCATCATCATCCTCGTGGTGAAGTGACCCTGGTCGAACTTGACACGTAAAAAGCCTATAGAAATGCAGTTTGGTGAGTCCAAAGAGGATGTAGAGATGAAAACAGCAGTGATCATAATCAACAATCTATATTCCAGCTTCTGAACAAATGCTGGAAAATTTATCCTACCCAGCATCAGAATAGATACCAAGCTTGAGGCCCTTCCCATGTACATAATCAGCAAGAGCTTTGATTCCCGATGGAAAGGTTTTAGGATCAGGGACAAGTTGACCCTGTCAAACCATATAAGTCAAGAGTAAGGGACCGAACATGATTATTAGTATTGCAAAGTTCTGTGCCTTTTACTTTCTCCTTTTTCTTTGTGTTTATCAGAAAGAGGAGTAGGGGCTGTCGGACTATTAGTTATATGCTTTATTGTGCAAACAAAACAAAAGTTTCAAGTTGTGTTTATGCTACTAGTAACATGCTTGTGTGACCCAAAAAAATCACTCCATTGCAAGAAAAAGAAATTGCTGTCATCATGCTAAGACGCAGTTTATTTAGTTGGAAATAGAAAACTTCACAGGAAAATGAAAGTAAAGAGACCATGTTAAAACTAACAAAAAATAGTTAATGCTATTTTTGGCATAAATATACTCTGCATAAATCATATGTATCATGGCTGTTACAAATTGTTGTATAAGAATTAATAATGAAAGATCAATGGAACCCAACAGACCTTCGCATCTCGTTTTGAAGCAGACCAGCAATCATCTGCAACAGATAAAATGGAATAAGACTACAAGAAAACCGAAATGCTAAGCTACAGAAACTACTTGAACCAAGCAGGCAGGAATAATACCTATATTGAGATAAACATATCCTAAATCTGCTAAACCAGTGGAAATCAGTGCATCAGCTGTCAAAGGTAACATTAGATGTTAGGATTTCTACGGGATTTCATCGAGAAAATAAGAATGCATTCAAATGTCATCTGCACATATAAGCATCAATTTCACGGAAAATTTTTTCATTAAATACTGTCATATAGCAAGAAAAATTTTGGCATGCAATTGATGAAAATCCATCCACTTTACCACAAATGAGGTGTGTTTGCATAAACTTTATTTTTGAAGTAGTATATACACACCCAACAATCTTGACTTTTATTAAAATGAATCTTCATCTCCTCATTTTCTTTACCCTTTCAACCTACTCACAGACTTCTAAGGATTTGCAACCACTCAAACATGTCACTTTGAGCCGCCATTTCCCTATTCATGTCTTTCATGTCTTTTATGTCAGGATCCCCCAACAGAACATGTATATCCAACTTTTGATATCCAACAAAACAGTAACATCAACACCTATATATATATATATATACAAGAAATCAAAGTTCACCTGTTTCCTTGATAAGCGTTTCATTGATATTACAAGCGAAGAAATTCCAGCTATTCCATCTGTAAAGACACTTGAAAGCATACAAAATCAACCAACAAAAACAGATTTCTTAAAAAGCTCAAAAATTTGACAAATGTTACAATCGTGTCCATATTAGAAAAAGAGCATCAAACACTATCAACTTTGCAAACCTACAAGTTGATGATCCTATAAATACCCACATCAAAAAACTTGCAAAAATTATAAAATTCAAACAAGAAAACATTACTTCATCACAATAAACAAGCAAACATAAAAACCAAATAAGAGAGAGAGAGAGAGAGAGACCCCATCTGAGGAGTTCGAGCCAAACCATTGTTGAGTTGAAAAATTCCATACTTTGAAGTATCAAAAATGTTATGAAACAATCTGTTATATCCAAACCTCCCTTTCTCATAGCTTTGCAAAAGTGGAACTTCTCTCCCTGCAATTGCCACTTGAATTGCCCATAAACACAGACATATACTACCACCCACCAAATATAAACATAAAAAATTGCTTCTTTTCTCCATGAATGAACACTCACTAACTACCCTTTTACTGTTTCTTCTTTGTTTTGCTCTTCAAGCTTCAAAGCTCTTAATTTTTTTTTTTTTAACAAGTTCAAAGCTCTTAACTTTATATTTATACAATTTTGAGATAATTATATTTATACAATTTTGAGCAAAACATAAAGAAATGGAAATGGAGGAAAAGAATAGAAAACACTGACAGCAGAGACAAAAATAATCTTCAGGATATTATATTTTCTTCAAAAGACAGATCAGCACTTTGATCTCACTCTAAAAAGAAGTCAATATTACTATAGTTGTTTTGTTTAATTTCTTAACTAATTAATTAAAATATTATCTAAATTTCATAAATTCTTTACTAATTTTTTAACAATTAATCTAGATAGCTAAATTTTATGACTAAATATGAAAGAGTAAAAAAGAGTTAAAGGATCAAATCTTTTCTCAACTAAATTTTACTATTTGTTTTAGAAATATTTGCTATTTAAATAAATAATTTATGATAATTAATTGTCTAATATTAACAAATAACGTGCAAATGAAAATATATGCATATAATAACTCTAGCAAAATGGATGAGGTGGTGTGATATTACCGGTTGGGAGGTCCTCTAAAAACTATTTTTAAGGTACAGTTTAATGTCATTGGTTGATGAGTATGCTGAATTTCAAAATTTAATTATATATTTTTTTTTTGCTATCAACAAATAATTAAAAAATAATTAATAATAATTATACCGTTGAAAAAAATGAAAATATATAATTAAAAAGATAAAGAAAATCTTTTTATTAATTAATCAAATAATAAGATTGTTAGCCAAGCATATAACATAATATGCCATTTAGCTTAATCAACACACTTTATCCACTATAATTAATTAACATTTCAATGTTTAATAATTTATTTACTCTAACACCTACCTCAAGACAACTTAGAGAATTCTAGACTTCTTAGAAAAAAAATAAAAAAGGTTTTTTTTTTTTTTTTTTTCTAGCGTAACGTACTTTTCTTTCTTATATGTGGATTATTTTGGACTTAGTATCGTATTATTACAATTAGTTAATTAAATATGTTGGAATGGCAGGGTTTTCCTTGATGAAATTTGGATGGTTATGGCAAATATATTTTATACTTTATACAAATAAACAAATAAATTGTTGTTCAAAGAAAATAAACAAACATTCATAGGTCAATCAAAATTATCTTTCTATCAATAATTATCCATATCAACTACTAAAAAATTATTTCATTTAAAAAATATTTTAAATTTAAATTGTAATATATGTAACCATATAAACTTGTTCCTCACAAGTCAAAAAATATGGATATCTTATTGAGGAAAATATGTTTCGAACCCCTCGTCCCATCCATACTCTCGCTTATGGTATTAGGAAATTATTATCTCTGTTAGTTGTTAGGCATGTAAAATTAGTTGTTTAGAAAACTTTTATTGTTTTAATGATTCTATTCAAATTAAATCAAATCGAATTAATTAGTATTTAACATATTAATGATTTAAATAAAAAAAATATCTTTCTAAAATTTATTTATAGTTAGAGATAGAGATAAAAATAACATTTTTAAAATTGAGGTATGAAAATGCATAATGAAGCAAACCTCATAAAAAATAATTAAATATCCAAAATTCATTGTTTTTTCAATTTAAGGCCTGCTGGGGCTCAAAATTATCAATTCATGCACTGTCCCACCCATATATCTTCTTTTTTTTTTGAAAAGCACCCATATATCTTCTTCTTTATCCTCTTTCTTTTTTCTACTTTTCTTCATTAACATATTTTTTCAATTTCTTAATTTGATAAAAAAAAAAATTAAAGAAAATAAGAGAGGAAATGAAGCATAACTTGCATTGGGCCTAACATTGGGTCAAAGACTCGAACAAAAATATATAATGGTGCTAACAAGCCTGCACTAGACTTGTTCAATGATTGGACCATTGAGTATCTAGTATACCTCTTTTCTATCAGGATACGGGTGAGATTAGATGAGTGTATTTTAGTCGAATCGAGTCAAAATATTATTTAATTTAAATTTTTATTTTATAAATTTAAAATAAAAAATTTAATTTAAGGGGTCATTTATGTCATGAAAAATAAAGGTGAAAATTAGAATTAAAATGAGTAACTATAATCTTTTGTGTTGGGTTAATTGAAATTTTACATGAGAATGAAAATGAATTCTTCCATCAATAAGAACCACCCCTTCCTCTTATGGGGTAAGAAATGAATTCTCATTTCTATAAAAATTAATTTAAATTAATTATAAATTGGTCAAATATTTAAATATTGTTATATATATACTATTAAAATTTATCAAATATAATATATTTTTTGAAGCAATAGAATAAAATATATAAATTAATAAGTATAATGATTTAATATATTTTCATATATAAATAATATTGGCTTTAATTCTTCATAAACTAAACACTTTGTTAAATTTTTCATTTTATTTCTAATTCTTTTTTATTCTCGTTCCGATTCCGATTCCGAATTCAATTCTTATTTGGAGGTATGAACCAAACAACCTTTAAGTTTGATCAAGTTTTTTTTTTTTTTTTGAAGTTCGAGTTTGATTTGATCGAGCGATTCTTGTATTCAAATTTGACTCAATTAATTATATAAAATTTTAAAATATATATTTTTTAAAATATTCAAATTCAATTTAAGTTTGAGTTTAAGTTTTTGAGTTCAAATTAATTTGATAAGATATTTTTATAATTATATAAAAAATAATAAATATATAGAAATTTGATTAACTTCAATTAAACTCCCAATTCTCTCAATCAAATATTAAAAAGTTCAAACTCGACT
>CATIWK010048480.1:0-15217 GCA_949634005.1 Mallotus japonicus | reverse complement strand
CGCCTCTTGGCAAGGAGGCGATCGCCTCCTCGAGGAGGCGGTCGCCTCTTGATCCCACTTGTGTGCTGCATTAAATGCAGCACTTAATGAGGAGAGAAGGCGGCGTTCCTCACCAAATCTTCTGCTCCAGCACGCAAAAATGCGTCTTTTAAGAAGGAATTGGGTGGAAGGAGAAGGTGCATGGGGGGAAGAAAAGGCTATGAAGTGATGGGGTAGGGAGAGAGGCCTTAAGAGGAGAGGAGAGAGAGAAGAAGGGGGACTTTTGGCTTTTTGGTTCTGAGGGAATTCTGAGAAAAGGAGCAGCTCGTTTTGCCAAGGAAAAGAGGAGAGAAACCAGAGGGAAAGAAGAGAGGGGGTAGCCTTGAAAAGGAAGAGAAGTGATCCTCTTAGAAGAGGAAGAGGAGAATCAACCCTTAGGAGTCAAATTCTCAAAGGAAGAAGAGTTCTCTTGCTTCAGAGCTAGAACAAAGCTCATCCAATCTCTGAGGGTGAATCAATTTGGAAAGAAGCTTCATTAGTAAACACTTTCACCTTTTTCTTCATAATTAAGCATGTAGTGTTTATTTGATTCATTTTTCTTGAATTTTGTGTTATAACATGATGTAAATGTAGTTTTTATGTGTTTTGACATGTTTATAATGTGATTTGCTGAGGTTTTAGTTGGTTTAGGTGTCCTGAATCTATGCATGCCTGTATTTCTTAGAATAGAAGTAATTTTGTGTGCTGGTTGAATTGGATCGCCTTGTGGAGGGGGCGATCGCCTCCTTAGGAGGCGATTTCCCCTCCCAAGGAGGCGATCGCCGCCTGAGCTGAATGCCCGGTGACGATCGCCGCTTGACCATGCTGGATCGCCTTTTTAGGAGGCGATCACCTCCTAAGGAGGCGTTCGCCCCTTAGCCACCAGGCGATCGCCACCTGACCAGAGGGCCAAGTGACGATCGCCACTTGAACAGGGCGATGGATGCCCTGTTCTGCTTCTAGCCTAGCCCTTACATGTCCATCTTTATGTTCTTTAATGTTATATTTGTTATATGTCTTTCACATGTGATAATTTGTATTCTGTGACCTTGTATATACGTGTCTATGCATTTTTTGTTAATTATTTGTGATTATGTGAGTAAAAGCATTGTGTTTATCTACGTACTAGTACATATGTTTGCGGGTTGTTTGAATTCCTGTTTTAATATTATCAATTGTGAACTAATCAACCAAGTTCCCGGCTTGTGGGAAAGGGTTAATGTTTGTCTTGCAGGGATTCTTAAGAGTGATTTGTTAATCACTGTTTTGTAATAATTATTTTTAGAAGCTTACTTAATTAATTGTCATTTCAAGTGATGTAATCCTTAATCCCTTCCCCGTTTATTTGGAATGCATGATTGTACATTGAGTTTACTTTTGTGAGCAACGGGACCAATATGCATGAACACGGATAATGTGCAAACTTGAACTTAAAGTAAAATTGATCGTTGATCGATGGCAATCCAATTCGCATGTAAATAAAAGAAACATTCAAATAATCGAAAGATAATAAATCACGAACACAAACGGAGGTCGATCGCAAGATCGGGTGGACATTCAAACGTCCATACCCAGTTTCTGAACCCGTTCTCTGATGACGGCTTCTGGGAACCTCCGTGAAATCCAGTTACCGTAAAAGTGTGTCCCGGATTTCACCCAGGTGGCGACTCTATCTCCGAGTAGGCTTTTTAGACCTATATCGTATATCTCACGCGGGTCGAAGGCCCGACACAGTGCCGTGGTCGCCAAAACTTGGGCACGCGCTAAAACCCGCCGCCTACAAAGTTTAATTACAAAAATATCAATAAAATTTTCACAACATGAATATATGTGAACTCTATAGAGTAAAATAACTAAATAAAAGACATCCTAAGGTGTACAGATCGAATCATGCTGTCGCAGATTAAAAAAGGGATGACTGCCTCTATTGTATAATTCATTGATATTTAGGTCATATGACATCTTTATTAAAAAAAATCTATTACAAATATTAAAATTTCATTAAGATAAAAAAGTTAAAAAAATTTCAATCATAAAATAAATATATTAGAGATTTATATTTATTCAATTAAAAAAATAGAATAAAGCAAACAATTTTTTTTTAAAAAAAGGTAGTAACAAATTATTATGGATTTAGGAGACAGTAATGATCAATAGAAAAGTCTGTGACGAAGTATTAAAAATTAGGAGAGAAGGATAAAAATGGAGTTACAAAGTTAACCATAAAAATATTTGAAGTATTTTAAAATAATAGATGATTGATGGTAAAAAGATAATATTTCTTTGGGCAAAATGGTAAAAAGACTATTGTGTTCTAAAAAGACAAACTTGATACTTATATTGATGAAAAGTTGTAAAAAAAAAAAGATATATCCTTTGAATCAAGAGGACAAGTTAACTTTAAACTATCTATATATTACATGATGATGTATAGAAAATTCAGCCTATTATGTGTTGACATGTTTTCTATTGACTTTATATTATTTTGACACATTATCACCCTTTTTGATGAATTAAACTTAAGCTCCCTCCACGCTGGTTCATTACCGAGGAGAAGGTTGATAACCACATTGGTTGAGACAGACTGGTATTTGTCCATTTGTAATGCATTAAATACAGTCGAAAAGCATTTTGACATCTGGCAGACCCAAACCTAATAAGGTGGCCTATGTGTAGTCGAATTTTACTGTAGCATTGTGTACTATTACCTGCCATGACATGAGCCTTACTACCCACTTTAACGACCATCTTAATGCCCCATATCTCTCTCTGAAGATATAAAAGGTGAGAAAAACATAATTAACAAGGGACATTCTCTTCCCTCTAGCATATTCACTCTTCTTTTCTTTTCTCTTTTTCTTCTTCTTCTCTTATTTCTAAGAACAGAGACTTGTAACTCTGAAATAGAACATTCTTCTTCTTGATTATTCTTCTGTTACTTCCACATTTGTATTGTTCTTATATGATCTTAAATGATCAGTTCCTCATACTGGAAAATGCCATACTGACTTGAACGTCGGAGGGGCTTTGGTCATGTCCAAGCCCTTAGTTCATTGTTTGTTCATCTTTCTTAGTTCTTTTATGATTAACTGGAGCTAAGAGGAGGTTGAGTTGGAAGAAGATATTTAGGAAATCATCATTACCAATATTATTATTATTAGTGAATATATGCAAAAACTTGAACGCTACTAGAAATTGAATCTAGCACGAATCTCACTAGTCTAGACCTCGTTGGCATAATATGAGTTATTTAATGATATAACAAATGTGCTTATTAATTTTTGACATTTTTTTTTTGGGAAAATTCAATCACTTTAATAAAAAGATTCTTAATATATATTTAGAAAATTAATAAATCTAGTAATACATTCAATTAATTTATTTTTATATTTAATTTTTATTTCCTATAGTTTTAAATTCATCATTATAAAAAATTAAATATTAAAACAATTAAATTTTTTCTTTGTAAATCAATGTTTGTATCAAATTTTAAGATCATGATCCAATACCCAATTACATGAGATAATGTTTTAATTAATTAAGACTAGTAGTTGATTCTTGAACAGTATTGGAGAAGGTTATGATAAGGTAGAGTTTCATTTGCTTCTTCTGCAAATGAAAACTAAGACCGTTTCACTAACAACAGAAAACTCAGAACTCTAATAATGGACAAAAGCTTTCAACAAGAATCATTTTAGTTTCTTATGTTTTCAATTTTAATTTCATGTTAATGTTTTTGTTTCAGTCAAACTATATTTATAACCAGTTTTCTAATCATTTCAATGAAATCTTTAACTTTATTTTCGATTACGCATTTTCAGTAGTAATCGTAGCTAATTCACTCACACATAGTTTGAGAACCCATTAGTTTTAGGCCTCTTAATCTACCTCAAACCATTTGATTAAATGTTAGTGATCTTAGTTGGTGTACCTCACACACTTGACATATTTAAAATTCTCAATAAAAGGGCCAGAGACAAACATACTTTGGCACACTCGGTGGGACCCTACTGAATGTCAAAAACTAAAAGTTTTACGGGAAAAGAAATTGTTGAGGCTCATAATCTGGAGATGGTCATTGCAACAGCAGTGCTAAAAGGCAATGTACCACAACTTGTAGAGTAGTTTGAGAAGAGCATCACGTCTCCAGATCCTCAATAAAATTTGGAGGTGCAAAATAGCAAAACAACCCAGCAAAAGGATTTTCAAGTAATGGTAATGCACAAAGTTATATTTCAATAACTAACATGAAGATATTTACAAAAGAGATGTGACGTCAGAGTATGGAGATGCAAAAAAGCTAGTCCAAATTCTTTGAAGTCATGATCAACACGGTTGAGCTAATGGGATGCCGAGTAATTACTTAGAGCTAGCCAAGTCCTTATAATTCAAGGCCTCATATAAATAAAACTCTGGAGAATCTAAGGGCCAATCCATTCAATAAGTTGACTTTAATTGTTCTCAAGTGGTAGTTCCTGAGAAATATTCTCCACTGTACAAAAGAGTGAACCACTAAACAAAAGGCTCGGGGGCATAGCACCTAGGAGAGCTAAGAGGAACTGACAAGAAAATCAACAATTCCACTGACTTTATACCCTGGGGAATCAAGTCTAAATTGACGTGGAAACTATAAGTGAGGAAAAAATTTGGTTCATCAAGGAAAACCTAAATGACAAAGTCAATATAAAACATTTACTCCATTAGATTTATGGTGCTACCAATCCTAATTTTCAATCTAGAGTCTATGATGCATGAGTGCACCACCCAACATGAGGTTCCGAGGACATAGCACCTGATAGAGCTAGGGGAACCTATTAGAGAATCAATAGTTCCATTAACCAGTAAATAGAGTATTAAAGAAGGTGGAGCTCAATAACAAAAGGATAATCCAATAAGAAATGAGAGTGACAAAGTCACTATTAAAAATGTATGAGTCATGAAGCAGGAATCTCTAAAGGAGGGAGAAAGCTTAAAAGGGGATCTAAGAGAATCTTACCATTTTCAATGAAAGAGTTTTAAAGGAGATATCTGAAATTCGTGGTTCCTTCAAAGATGGCTCTTGGAAAACAATAGCACAAAGTCTAACATAAAAAGTTTTTTCAATCTTTTACACAAACTCAAAAAAGGCGACTCTAAAAGCAGAGAGCCCTAGAGAGGAGACTTAAGAAGGAACACCAAAACCATTATCATTAATAACAGAAAACTCAAAACTTTTACAATGGATAAGAGTTTTCAATAGCAATCATCTTAGTTTCTTAATTATCTGTTAATATTTTTGTTTCAATCAAACTACTAGTTCTTTAGACATTTCAATAAAATTTTTAGCTTTTTTTTCGATTATACATTTTTAGTATTAAATGTCATTAGTTCAAGAACTCAGTAGTTTTAAACCCTTAATTTACCTCAAATCGTTTGATTAAAAGTCAGTGATTCTGATTAATGTACCTCACACACTTTTTTTTTTAACAACCATTACAACCATTACACTCTATATATATCTTAATATCTATCTATTATATTATTATTATTATATATAGAGAGTATTATCATTTTTTCCTAGTTGACACATCAAAATCCAAGAGTCTTAATATGGTGCCACTAGAAACTGAACCGATGACCTCTAGGGTCATGGGACCTTCACTTTATGTACCTCACACACTCAGTATGCTTAAAAGTTGTCAGTAAAAGGATTAAAGACAAACAATTACATATAGTCGAAAATGAACTTTAACCTATTCTCAAAAAAAAAAAAAAAAAAAAGAACTTTAACCTACAATGCCATGAGGTGCCTTGCAGGAAGCTTGCCTACGTAGGTTAGGGTTTGCTTGCTTGATCTCAAGAGTTGGCTCAATATTATTGGTTAACTCATATTAGTTGTAATGAAATTTTTATCTCAATAATAATAATAAGATTTAATGTTGTCATTTATCCTTAATGTTAATTCAGTTATCAGTTGAATTCATTTGATTTCTATCTGTTTGTTATATTATTTTTAAAACTATTTTAATTATATATCGATATTCCAACAAATAGTTTTGAAAATTATTTATTTATTATGTCTTTTTTAAAAATTTAAAAATATAAAAAATATAACCAATAAATAAATTTAATTTTCATATTACGTAAAGAATGTCCTTATTATAAACAAAACTTAAGAAATTTTATAAAATTTATTTATGAATAAATTTCATGATATTATGTTTATATTGTTTATAAGAATATATATTTAGTTCTATTATCTTTTTTGTTTTTAAATATATATTTAGTTCTATTATCTTTTTTGTTTTTAAAATATACTTATTTTGTTAATTTTATTGTGATATTCATAATAAATAAAATATACTTTATATTTTTATTAAAAAAAAGTACATGAAATTAATATAAAATAATTTTTGTTTAAAATTTGTTTAAAAATATAGTAAATTTTTTATAAAAATAAAACTGAACAATATGAATAAATTTAGTAATTAAATTTATTCATTGGTTGAATTTTATTTTATTTTTTTGTGAAACGAAAAAATATCGGTGAATAAATTTGTTGAAATTTTTTTACAATTAAACTTCTTATTTAAATAATAAATATAATTAAAATAATTCAAAAATTTGACAGAAGAAGTTAATAAGAACTAGAGGATAAAATTTAATTAAATAATTAAAGTAAAATTAACAATAAAAACGAGATAAATCACTCTTAATAGTAATGGAACTGTGGCATGCTGCTCCTATGGCCGAACACGTGCAACTCTATGTACCAATATTATTTTTTTTAAATAAATTAAGCCATAAAGCCATATATTGTATGTATGTACATATGTATTATCTCCAAACTTAACGAAAGCACCCATTAGACCTAATAATTATATCAAACATTACCCTATCGGATAATAAATAATAATAATAATTACAGTAATAATCTCAATTATTTAAACATTAACAATAATCATCTTGTATTCTTTGGTCTGTTGGCTAAAGTGCTATATAGATATTACGATCTCATTCAGGATTAAACTTCTTTTTCGATTATGATCATAATAGCGGGTAAAAAAATAAAATTAAAAATAATTACAAAATAATTTTTTTTATTTTAAAAAAAATCTCATAAATGAAATAATTTTATGGACAGAAATAGTAGTGCGTGCAAGATGGACTACTACCATCTGAAAAAAACAACAAATATTATTTACAAAAATATATATATTTGTTGGGTATAGTCCAACAAAAATTAATAAAAAAATATAATGTATAAAAGCAAATAATTTTAATTTTTTGTAAGCAAGAAAAGGGCAGGGGCTGGCTGGTCTGGATTGGCTGTGTTGTTCATATGTTTCATCATCCCCATTTCTAAGTTTAACAGAAATCACGCCTCTTTCCGTCTCTCTTTTTCTTCCGAAACGAAACCCTAATTTCCTCTTCTCTTTCGCTTCTACGTAAAAAGATAATTCCTCTATTTTTGTTTTTCCCCAAAAATACAAAAAAACCCTAAAAACTAACAAACATCAAACAGCAGCATTATAAAAATAATTAAATTTCGAATTATAATTACTATAATTAATTAATATTTTCCTCTTTCTCTGTAATCGTTTTTTCCTTTGAAACGCATTGTTTGGGAGGCGAATTTTAATTAAATCGGAATTTGCTATTTTATTTTCACTTCCCACAGCGGTTATTGAAACGGTTACGTTTTTGTTTGGGCTGTAGCAGCAGACGAAGGAGAAGAAGAAGAAGCAGCAGCAGTAGCAGCGTTAGAGCCTTCCCTTTCCTTTTATTATATCATTTAGCATAGAGCGCGCGCTAGGGTTCGCTCTTTTGGCTGTTTGTTTCTCTGTTTCTAGAAATTTATTAAATAATTAAATCGAACCCTAGAAAGGAACTGAACGTTGTTATAGATTGATAACGTTGTTTGTTTCTAATTTTGTGCGCGCATTGCTGCGGTGGTGGCGGCGGTGGTGGTGGCGGGTTGTTCACACTTGTTTTTTTTTTTTTTTAGGGTTGGTAGGTGTTGTTTTTAGGGTATTGTGTCATTGTAATTGTTTTTTTTTAACCTGTTGACGGAGTTTTTTAATTGGGGATGAGGGTCTAATTGAGAGAGGGTGTTTGTTCGTTTCATTGTTTGTTTGTTTATTGTTTTTTTTTCCCTGCAAATCCATCTTTAATTTTGAAGATGGAGGCGTAGAGAAAGAGGGGTTTTTCTGATTCTAATTCCATTGCGGTTTATTTCAATTCTCACATCTTGTTCCTGCTCCACATTGGCTTCAAAATCTGCGGTTTACATATCAATTTGTGGTGTTTAGCCCACTTTTTGTTACTTAGAGAACCACCAAATTACACGAGGAACAAACTATTGGGATAATTACTGTTCGTGACTGCAGTAGCATTGGGTGATTAGGGTTAGAATTAGTGTTGTTTGGAGAATTGGGGGTGAAGAAGGTGCAGATTTTTTTTTCTTTTTGTTGAATCTGATGATGCTCATTAGTGCTCCATATGGAAAGAAGTGAACCCACATTAGTTCCAGAATGGTTGAGAAGTTCTGGAAGCGTTCCAGGGGGTGGCAGTTCAGCCCACCACTTTGCATCATCTTCTTCTCATTCAGGTATATTATCAATTCCCTCAGATTTTTTCTTTAAAGTTGCTGGCATTTTTGATGTTATATTTACAATTTCATTGCCATCATTCATGCAAGATGATAATCATGTTGTTATTGTTATATATAGATGTCTCTTCGTCCGCACATCACACTAGAAGCAGGAATTCTAAGAGCATTAGTGATTTTGATTCTCCTCGCTCGGCTTTTCTTGACCGGACATCTTCTTCTAACTCTCGGAGAAGTTCTAGTAATGGTTCTGCAAGGCATGCATACAGTAGCTTTAGTAGAAGTCACCGTGATAAGGATCGAGAAAGGGATAAGGAGAGGTTGAACTTTGGGAACCATTGGGACCATGATGCTTCTGATCCTTTGGGAAATATCTTGTCAAGGAATGAGAAGGACACTTTGCGACGATCCCATTCTATGGTGTCGAGAAAACCAGGTGACATCTTGCCTCGAAGATTTGCTGGAGACTTAAAGAATGGCAGTAACAGCAATCATGTGAACGGCAATGGGTTGATTTCTGGAGGTAGTGCCGGTAGCATCATTCCAAAGGCAGTGTTTGAAAAGGATTTTCCCTCTCTTGGCAGTGAAGAAAGGCAAGGAGTGCCTGATATAGGAAGGGTTTCATCTCCTGGCTTGAGCACAGCTGTCCAGAGCTTGCCTGTTGGTAGTTCTGCCTTGATTGGTGGGGAGGGATGGACCTCAGCTCTAGCAGAGGTGCCTGCTATTATAGGGAACAGCAGCGGTGCTTCCTTAACTACTGCACAAACTGTTGCTACTTCAGTTTCTAGTGCTACAAGTGCAACTGCTGGTCTAAATATGGCTGAAGCTTTGACTCAGGCTCCATCAAGAATCCGCACTGCTCCCCAGGTAATTGATCGGGTACTTTGCCTTCTCATAGCTGTTTAATTTTTATAGTATTGGTTGGTCTAATTGGGAGATATCATCAAATATGCAGCTGTCTGTTCAAACTCAGAGGCTTGAAGAATTGGCTATTAAGCAATCAAGGCAATTAATACCAGTGACACCTTCGATGCCTAAGAGTTTGGTAAGAGCACTGTTTCCTATGGGTTATACATTTGTTTTATAGTTTTATTATTTACAGGTTTTTAGAGCTTGGTGAATTCCTGTCTTTACGAGCTTGTGATATTGTTTTATCTAATACAATTAGCTCCAATCTGGAGCATGCATGGATGTTTGATGACCTCTGCACCTTGCCTTCCAATCTGTGTTTTTTTTTTTTTTTAAAGAACTGAATCCTGGCATATTCTGCATTATAAATGATTTAAAATGCAGTTAGTCCTAATCAGCCAGTGAGTAAGGGAATGTGTACAACTTATTTTGATTCCACTTTTTCCATGTCTTATTGTGGAAAACTAGTTTACTGCTACAGTTCATTGTTGTGATTAAATTTATGATTTTGTTCAAGCATGCATTTTGCTGGCTGTTTCGTGGATTGTTTGACTTCTTGCCCCTTGCTAACTTTTGACTATGATGTTTTATCATTTTTTTTGTGCCTTCTCATATATGCAAGTGTATAAAAAAAAAAAAAAAAATTAAACTGACATGTTATATCTGCTTCAAAGTTCAAATCTCCATTTCAAACTGAGGCTTCTCCTTCCTCAAAGATCCTATTTTTTGTCTTATGTGATGTGGATGATATATTTGTTTAATCTTGTTTGGTTGGAAAAATTCATGACTTGGCCATCTTCCTTTCATTTGTTGGTCTATTTGTTGGGATTTGATATTTTGACCGGTGAGGAACCTAATCTTTTGAATTGGATTATGAGTGGGCAAATTTCCTGTGAACAGTTTATGGATGGCTAGAGCTTAAAACATGTTTAGGAGCATATTCCCCTGAACAACTATGTGGTCAAGTAGCTTTATATAGTCCTGTGATCCAAGGTTTTGTTTCTAAATCAGCAGTAATGCAAAGTCGGTATATTTTTATCGTGATCCATGAATCTCTTTTCCTTCTTATTTATAAGTTACAGATATGGAAGTTAGGCAACTTGGAATGTGGAAGAGTGGCAAAACAAAATGTGTACTCTGATTTGCCACGATCCACGTGTGACAGTATCTGTGTACCATTAAAGATGAACATTTATCCATTGAGGTTTCTCTTCCTCAGCCCTGGGTTCTTCCTTTTGTAATAGTATGCTGCCATTTATGTGGATGGTCAGGAAATTCTTTGATTACAATGTGCTAGCAGATGCATATTGCGAAGTCTGTTTTGATTGTTATAGTTTTTCTGCTGACTGAAAATGATTCTATGATTGCAAATGTTTGTTGAGTTGTGTTTTCCTTTTCAAGTCAAGTGGAAGATGATTTGCTGCAAATTTTTCACTCATTTCGTCCCTTGCAAATTTCACAATGTTGGAATTTCTAATTTGTAGTTTATCCTTCTACAATAGATATAAAATTGGCTGGAGATGTATTTGGTGGTGATCTAATGAGTGCATATGGAGTTGGTAGAGTGTGTTTGTTTGAAGTTGTCTTTTGCTCTCTCATAAATTTGTAAAAACAACATTGGATTTAAGGTCTTTCACCTTCGATTGCTTATGTCTTTATTATGAAACGATTGTGTTTCCGCTACATTGATTATTTGGGACCAATAATTGAACTATATTCTGAGAAGTGAATATTTTGCTGATTTTTTTTTCTTAATGAAATATTAATGACATTGTTAGGCAAGCAGAGTTTTTGTTTGACAAAAATTAGTGTAGGTGCACCTCTACTTCAAACATGGAAATCTTGAAGTGTTGTGGAACTGTTATATGGATGTTAATTATATTACTGGAACGTACTTTTTTTTTTGTGCTGTTGTTCAAGTGTTCATTTGACTGGGTTCCTTTTTCTTTACTGTTCTGCTATTTGTTTTGATTTTCATAGCGTGTTTGATAAAAAAATATTCTAATTCCATTTTCCAATGAGTAAATTCACTAAATTGGAAGAGAGAACATTTGAAATATTTCCCATGTGCTACCACCTTCTGTTTCACTCTCTGGTGTGTTCACTTGCTGATTTTTATTTTTCAGGTTCTTAGTTCATCTGACAAATCGAAGCCTAAAGCAGGAGTCAGATCTGGTGAGATGAATATGGCTCCCAAGAATTTGCAGCAGCAGCAGCCCTCTGCACTGCACCCTGCCAATCAATCTCTACATGGAGGACTTGTGAAATCTGATGTATCAAAGACATCCCAAGGGAAGCTCTTTGTTCTCAAACCAGGATGGGAAAATGGTGCTTCCCCTTCTCCAAAGGATGTTGCAAATCCTACAAATATTGCCACCAGGACAGCAAATGGCCAACTGGCTGCTGCTCCTTCAGTTCCATCTGCACCTTTGAGGAGCCCAAACAATCCTAAACTTTCTTCCGGGGAGCGCAAGTCAACAAGCGTGAACTTGATATCAGGGTTCAATGTGGAAAAGAGGCCATCTCTGTCTCAAACCCAGAGCCGACATGATTTTTTCAATCTCCTGAAAAAGAAAACCTTAACAAATACTTCTGCAACACTAGCGGATTCAGCCTCAGTCGTTTCATCTCCTGCCAGTGAGAAATCTTGTGAAGTAAATAAGGAGTTAACCAGTGCTCCTTCAAGTCCTCAGGCTATTAAGAATGGCACTGAGTTGACAAGCAATGGTGGTACATTTGAAGAGGTTTCTGAGGAAGAGGCTAAGTTTCTTCGTTCTCTTGGGTGGGAAGAAAATTCTGGGGATGATGAGGGCCTTACAGAAGAGGAGATCAATGCTTTCATTCAGGAGGTAAACTGCTTATACTTTGTTGCAGACAATGTGATTGACAGGATCTCTTAACTTTTAGTGGGTTTTATTGATAAATTTTTCTGGTGTTTTATATGTAAGTTAATCCCATCTGTGCCAAACTGTGTTTTAAGTTGTTTGTATCCAAGATATTTTTATAGGTTGATATGGCATTATAGGGTTATTTCTGTTTGGAATTCATACTGAATACTTAGAAGGCTTTACTAAGATTGTTGTAATAATTGGCTAATGCAATTTTGCTTATTTTGTTTTCATCATGTTCTTTCCAGGTCATGAAACAGAAGCCGTCCTTAAAAGTCTGCCGAGCCATGCAGCAAAAGCTGCTTGAATCTCATTCAACTGATATGGCTGGAGCTTCCTCTGAACCAAGCTTGTCTGATTCCGGATCAGATATGTGATGGTGTTCCTTTTGAGTAGTAGATCCAAGAAATTCCAATTTTTGATGGCAGATGGTTAGTTTCCTTTTTGACTTTTCTTTTGAAGAAAGTTGATGAGTTTCATATGGAAGGAGGGGTGGATTTTTTGTTGGAACTCTACATTTTGCAAATAGTGCAATAAGTCACAGGTGCCTCAATCCTGCCTTCCCAATTGAGGGGAATTTTACATGCTAAGGTTGGTTTTTAGGAGAGGGTAGGGTAGGGGCTATTTTGTCTGCAATAGAAGATGCTGGGGAGATAGCATCTTTTTAGGGGGGGTTATTTTGGTTCCTTTTTTCTTTTCTTTCTTTTCAAGAGGGTTTGATTCTACTAGGAAAAAGGCTTATGGTGTTTTTTTTTTGTCAATTTTACGGAAAAAAAAAAGGAAATCAAATCAAAAAGTTTCATTTTTAGTTTAGTTCATACTGATATAAGCATTCCTGGTGTTCTCAATTTTTTTTAGAAGAAAAAATTAGAGCAATTCCTGTTAATATTCTGGGCACTAATTATGCTTTGAATTGGAAGAAATTCAGATCATAATTTTTTTTTTTGTTGGTTTCAGTGCTAGTGTTCTTTTACTTGGCTTAAAACAAATTCCTAACAAGAAGCGGTCAGATGTTGTTTAAACATGAATGCTTTTGTTGTCTAATCTTTCTTTATATTTCCATGTGACTTGTAGCAAATAGATTAGAATGAAAGTAAAAATTTTCACCTGTGAGCTCCAATTTCACAGCCCATTTATAATGTAGCTCAGATTTCACGTATCACAAACTATACACCAGTTCGCCATCTGATTGCATCTGTCAATACAGATGGTATATCCAAAACTAATATCAACTTCACTTAATTGATATTGAAAAAAAAAAACAGTCCACTTAAGTACAACTTTCTGTCAAACACAAGTGAATATGATTTAAGTATTTGACATATGGAGTAAAATTGCAAGTTGCAACCCAAATATCAAAATAATTGGAAAGAATGAAATTAAAAATAAAATAAGAAAAAAAATGTAATCCGTTTGTTATTGTTTTGAAATAATTTTTTAGATAAGTCTTTTTTTTTTTTTTGGGTGCAACGATAGTCCGGTTTTACAGCGGAATTAGTTCAGCGTTTTTTATTAGCGCCCTAATTCTTGTTGAATATTTCAATAAAATAATAATCCTAACTAAAATTTGGTCATAAGATTTATTTTTTCACTAACCCTGCCGAGAACAAAAGAAAGATGGTCTCATTTCTTTCTTCAAATGTGTATAGTCGTACGACCTTTCTTAATTTCCTTTATACTTTGCATGATCTGCTGTGTGGTACAGATTCAATGTATGCATTAACAGTTTTATAAGTTGATGATTTTATTTCTTTTAATAATTTAATTTAATTTAATTATACTCAACTCAAAAACAAAGGCTCAATAATAAGAATTCAACTAAATGAACCATAAAGTCAAGTTGCTTTCTTCGTAATGGGCCAGTGGCCCAAAGAAAGTTTTATGATAACTGTAGACACCCTTGGTTTGAGGCCCGCAATGGAAGTCCAATGATGAAAATAGTACGAGCTCTGAATGTAAGAGAACTCGAAACTTCTTCAGTGAACTTGAGAGAGAGCCCAAAATCCCGAACACTTATATCCAAGCCCAAAATTCTCAAACCTCAACCCTAAACACTTAAACCCTAGCCCAATGCCTTAAAAGCCCAAAGTCCTGGCCCATTTCAGCCCAAGCCATGCAGGCTTGAGCTGAAGAGGCGCACGTCTCTTCGCTAGCCACCTGCAGCTTGCATTTAATGCCATTTAATTTTGGCATTAAAGTTCTGGTCCCACATTATTATCTCTCTGATTTTGGGACGTGAAGAGTTGATTTTTGAGGCAAAAATCAGGGCAAAAAGAGGGGCTCATGATGGAAAAATAAAGTAAAGGTCTTGTCTTTGCTTTGGGAAGGGAAAATGAGGAAATGCTGAGTGGTTAAGAGGAAAGAGAAGAGGGAAGGAAGGAGGGGATTCATTCTGAAGAGAGAAGGAGAGAAAAAAAAAAGAAATTCGTTCTTAAAAGAATAGAGAGAAAAGAGAAGAGAAGAAGGGAGAAAAGAGTGAGTTTAAGCTAGAAACTTGAGAATTCTTAGAAGAGAAGAAGGTGATCTTGCATTTAAAGCACTTCCAATCATCTAACCATCTCTGAGGGCCTAAGTTAGGAGCTCTTGAAGTTGTCTGCAACAAGTAAAGATTATTTGTTTTGGTTTTTAAGATTTTCACTTCATTTTAAGCTTGTTTACTTGTCTTTTATTGTTTTAATTGTGATTTTTATTTGTTTGATGCTAATATGAAGGCATGAGTATGTAGAGTGTTGTGTTTTGTTGTATATTTATGTTGGTTTGCATTAGAAGGTGATTGTTTGTCTTGATCTCGCATTTCTAGCACTTTTGGTAA
>CATIWK010048469.1:0-23370 GCA_949634005.1 Mallotus japonicus | reverse complement strand
CCCCACACTTAAATCTTGCTTGTCCCTAAGCAAGACAAACAACAAACACTAAAACATAGATTAATCAAACCACAACCAATGGCACTAAACTTCAAAGATATGCAACTTCAAAAACACCAAATCTAAAAATGCTTATTAATGAGGATAATTAGACAAAAATATCTCATATGAAAATAATTTACTAAACACAACTCAAGCACTAACTTATATAAAGATTAAATAGGCATTAAAACAAAATAAAACAATTTTATGGTAATATCATGATATTACATTTTTTTTTCCTTTGTGAGTATATTTTATGCTCCATCTCATAATGATTTTTTTCGGTGAGTGTGTTTTACGCTTCATCTCACCTTTTTTTTAGCGAGTGTGTTTTACACTTTGTCTCACTTTTTTTTTTTATGGCAAGTGCATTTGACGCTCCGTCTTGCCTCTTTTTTCTTTCTACAACAATCAATAACTATTTTTAAAAGAAAAACTATGCCCATATCATTATCTTAAAAGCCTTGCTTTGATTATGAAAACTAAATCATTTCATAAGAATTATGTTCAACCATCCTTAATAATAAACACCCTCAATTTTGGTGCTATTAAAACATATTCATTTATTGTTGTCCGTAATCATAAATTGAATAATCCAAAAGATAAAAAAAAATTAAAAATAATGCAAACAAACAAATGAAATATTTATAATTAACACAAATGCAACAAAAGAAACAAACACAAAGTGACAAGCTACCTTCCTACACTTAAACTTCACATTGTTCCCAATGTGAAAGGATCAAACAAACACACAAAGAACAAATAAAAAAAGTAATAAAATTAAAGGAATTAAAGAAAAGTCATTATAATAACTTTCTAAACTTTTACTTTTATATTTAATTAATTTGTAGTTTTTAATTTATTAAAACTAGTCGTGAATCCGCGGAATGCATGGACCATAAAATAAAATCATTAAATAAATAATTGGAATATAATAATAACTAAATGAATTAAAAAATAAAATATATCACACTAATTTTATTTTTTTAATTTTTGTTGCCATAATTTTTTAGTTATAATAAGAAATAAAAAATAGAAAATAATTGATACATTACACATTTTTATTTACGTTAAATTAAAATATAATAAATTAAAAAAAGTAACTAAATAAATTTAAAATAAAATATATTAATTTATTTTATTTTATTTTTCTTGCCATGATTTTTAAATATTGGAGTATATATAATAGTGTTTTAGTTAAGAAAAAATTTAGAATAGAATTTCTAATGGTTTAGGAAAAATAATTGAGTGATTTGATATATAAAAAATTCATTATATAAATACTTTTAGAATTAGAGTAGTATTGGAATATGTATATTAGTGTTTTAGTTAAAAAATAATACTAAAAATTATAGTAAATATTTTATTTTTAATAAAAATTAGAATTTTTAATGGTTTGACAAGTGAATATTGAAATATGAAGATAGATACTTATTAAATTTTTAGCTTAATTATTTAGAATTCAGTATTTAATAGATATATAGATATTTTGTTTTTAATAAAAAAATAGAATTTTTAATGGTTTGACACATTAGTTTTTAAAGTAAATATTGAAATATGAAGATAGACACTTATCAAAATTTTAGTTTAATAACTTTAAAGCTCAGCATTTAATAAATATATAGATTCATAATGGTTACAAAAGTTTTTAAACGATTAATTTAAAATTTTTTAACTATTAAATCTCTTTGATTTAACATTTTATTTTAACTTTTCATAGTATATTCTAAATTAAAAAAAAAAAGAGTGGTCGAAAGTTGAATAATTTAGTGATATTACTCTCTTCAAAGCATGTACAGGTCAAGAATTAAATTTTTGTTTCCCCCTTAATTGGAGTGATGACAGAGTAAATAATATCTTTAAAATTTACCTTTTAACTGAAATTAGATATAATCTATCTCAAACAAGATAACGTTTTGATCTTTAAATTTTTACAACAAAAAAATAATAATAATAATCAACAATCAGTTGTTATTATCCATATCTTTTTTGGTTTAAAATTGAATTTAGTCCTAATTCTACCATTCTCAGTATCCAAATCTTTAGAAACACCAAATCTTTATTATTCTCAAATACTTCCATATCTTTTTTATTACCATCTTTATTTAAAAAAAAAAAAACTTTATTTTTTTAAAATTATCCAAATCTTTATTTTTTAAAAAAAAAACTCAAGCAAATTTTCTAGATAGCAATATATATCAATAAAATTATCAGAAACAAAAACTAATTAATTGAATTTCTTCACATTCATACCTTTTGTTTTTATCTAGATTCTATATACAATTCAAAATTTGAGTTTTTATTTTCTCTTTATAATTTTTTTTTTTTAATTTCTTTGCCTATAATGGTATGAAAATACTAGCCAAGTTGATTTTAGCATATAGTCGAAACAAGTGAGAAGAACAGAGATGGCAGGAGGTGGTTTTACAGATGGTGGCCCTGCAAAGAGAGCTCATCTTTATGAGCACAAAATTACTCCTTATATCATCTGTGCATGTATTGTTGCTTCTCTTGGCGGATCCCTTTTTGGGTATGATCTTGGCGTTTCTGGTGAGTTTTCTTTTTATGAAATTTTGCACTGCACGTTACTGATGCTCTATAAAAATTGAAAATCTGAAACTGATAATTCGGTTCAGGTGGAGTGACTTCCATGGATGATTTCCTGAAGGATTTCTTCCCAAAAGTGTATAGGAGAAAGCAGCTTCATCTTCATGAGACAGATTACTGCAAGTATGATAGCCAGATCCTGACACTTTTCACATCTTCATTGTATTTTGCTGCCCTTTTCTCCACTTTCGGAGCATCCCACGTAACAAGAAACAAAGGCCGGAGAGGCAGTATTATCGTCGGATCCATAAGCTTCTTTTTAGGAGCAGTTCTTAATGCAGCTGCTGTGAACATTTTCATGCTAATCATAGGTCGTGTACTACTTGGCGTAGGCATTGGATTCAGCAATCAGGTACATTGATCAATGCATTTTTAATGAAAAATGTTCCAAAACATCCCTAGTTTTTCTTTCAGATGCTCCGAAAATAATTTAGGTTAAAGCTTGTATGCTACAAGATAAGCACTGGACGGAAAATGGGTAAAAGATTAATATGTCTTTTGATTTTGTACTAATACTTCAGTACCATCTTAATTTTAAGCGGCTACCTTTGCTCTGATGATGCAGGCAGTTCCATTGTATCTCTCAGAAATTGCACCAGCAAAATATCGAGGAGCATTTAATCAGCTCTTTCAACTTACAACCGTTGTAGGAATCCTGATAGCAACTGCAATCAACTCCGGGACCGAAAAAATTCATCCATGGGGATGGAGACTATCGCTTGGTTTAGCTACGGTCCCTGCAATTCTGATGTTTGTCGGTGGAATTTTCCTTCCTGAGACACCTAACAGCCTTGTAGAGCAAGGAAAGTTAGAGGAAGGGAGAAGGGTATTGGAGAAAGTTAGAGGCACAAAGAATGTTGATGCTGAGTTTGCTGATCTTGTAGAAGCAAGCAATGAAGCTCGAGCGATAAAGCATCCTTTCCGGAATCTTCTAAAACGAAAGAATCGTCCCCAGTTCGTAATAGGGGCTATAGGAATTCCAATGTTTCAACAGCTTACAGGAAATAATTCCATACTGTTCTATGCTCCTGTCTTTTTTCAGACCTTGGGTTTTGGCTCTGGTGCATCTTTATACTCTTCTATCATAACAAATAGTGGACTTGTACTTGGTGCTTTAATGTCAATGTTCTGGGTTGACAAATTTGGTAGAAGAGCATTCTTTCTTGAAGCTGGCTTTGAAATGTTCTGCTATATGGTAACCTACTCAACTTTTCCTTCCCTTCAATCTCTTCCTTTTGCTGGGTTGCAATTGAGTTTGCGTATCTTTTGGGCCTAAATGCATGATTATTTGATCTTCAGGTGATAACAGGCATAACCTTGGCCCTGAGTTTTGGACAAGGAAAAACCCTCCCTAAAGGAATTGGTGTCATCCTGGTGATCATCCTTTGCTTATTTGTATTGGCTTATGGAAGGTCATGGGGTCCTTTAGGTTGGCTTGTTCCTAGTGAACTCTTCCCTTTGGAGACAAGGTCAGCTGGACAGAGCGTAGTGGTCTGTGTCAACATGATCTTCACAGCTTTGATAGCACAATGCTTCCTTGTGTCTCTCTGCCATCTTCGATATGGGATCTTCTTACTGTTTGCTGCCTTGATTTTTGTCATGAGTTCCTTTATCTTCTTCCTCTTGCCTGAAACAAAACAAGTACCAATAGAGGAGACATATCTTCTCTTTCAAAACCACTGGTTCTGGAAGAAATATGTAGAATATGAACCTCGAAGATATGAGTGCGAAAAATCAGAACCACCCCAAGGTGACGAGGGTGAAAAATCAGAATCACAAGTCTAGAATTACTAGAAATGGTTTTCGCATATTTGTTAAATAATATCTTTTAGGATAGTGTAGTTCTTTGGCAAGACATTTTCATCAATAAAGTAGATTCTATTACTAGCATGATATATCTGCTTAAAATTTTCTTTCTTACCCTTAATAATATCGATAAAAAAAATCAGAACATTTTACAATTCACTAGTTTGCATGCATACAATTATAAGACCACTAACTCTGACAGGAAAATATAGTACGGGTTGCTCCAAAGTGTATGAAGTTTAACTGTGCATAATGTATAGTAATTCAGCAAGGAATGTTAATATTTCTTTATTTAGAGTGATAACCTATCACCGTGTTTGTGCCGCTTGGAATAGATCTCTCCACTTCTGTGGGTCACTTCCGGGGCCTTCACCCTGCATGAGCAGCAATCTCAGTTCAGAAAAAATAAGCAATTTATCGAGCCACAAACCTTTTTATTTTTTTTATTTTTTTTTTGAGGAACTCCAACCATAAACTTCAAAAGTAGACTTTCAACCATTAGCCTTAAGTCACAATATTTCAGCTTGGTGTTCTATCATGATACACTACTTGACATATCAAAATTCACCATGAGACTAAGTATTGAGCTAACAAAAAGAATTTTCCCACGGTCTCAAGTGATAAAACAAAAACCCTTTTATAGACATCTCTGTTAATTTTCTTTCTGTGATAAGCAACACTATGTCAAGAAAGAGCCGAAGAGCTTGTGGCTTATGTATATTCTACTAGCACCTATGAAAATTATGCACACATTTTACAGGAAGTTGTCACTTAAGTCAAAACCATGATGCTCGCTTGCAGCTGCTAACTGCCTTCTAGCATGGCTCTTTTATGGTCAAACAATCAAAGGACTAATCAATATGAGGCACTAGCACCTATAAAAATTATGCACACATTTACAGGAAGTTGTCACTTAAGTCAAATCCATGATGCTGGCTTGCACCTAATAGCTTTCAAGCATGGCACTTTCATGGTCAAACAATCAAAGGGCTAATCAATAGGAGCCACTAGCGCCTATAAAAATTATGCACACGTTTTACAGGAAGTTGTCACTTTAAGTTTAAATCCATGATGCTGGCTTGCGGCTAATTCCTTTCTAGCATGGCACTTTCATGGTCAAACAATCAAAGGACTAATCAATAGGAGCCACCAACTGATCAAAGGATTACAGGGTGTACTGTTTCATTATAACTCAATGAAAATGATGTATAAATATCATCAAGAATGGCATTCATTCCTTTTTCTTGTTGCAGTTATTACCAAAAAGAGTGTACTTTCAATTATATTGGAGGCCAGTAATTTTAAAATTCATTGCCTAATCAAAGTTGGTTCAGTTAGTATCCTTGGCTGTATTCTCTGAAGGGCCATGGAAACTTAGGCCCTTCAAACAGGATGAATTTAATAAAAATAAAGATAGAAACCCTAAGTGAAACACTCTCATTAACATCTATCATAGACTCTCAAATACATGAGGGAACAAAAGACATCATGAAAACTCAAGGTGAAGTACGAAACATTGATCCTTGAAAAATTATACAATCAATCTCAACAAAAATTAGAATTAAGGTTCGGTAAGAATCTACTTGAAGATTTAGAAGCCTGAGATATGATGTGAAAATGGATTAGAAGCTTAAGATGAACTAAAGAATCTGTAAGGAAGGATTTCAGAAGGGTTTTTTGCCAGCCTTTTCTTTGTATATTTGAACCTCGGAAACAAATACCAATAACATTGTCTTTTGCTCCCTTCAGTATCTCTGTTGGTGAAACTTTCACTGGAAAAATTGTCTTGTCTTCTTACAGCAGAAACTATCCTCATTACCATTGGAATTGATATATTGTTACTGTTCACTGAGTGAATTTGAAATTCAATAAACCTGTACTTCGAATTTGGAGCTGGGCAAATGAGCAAAGTTGTTTGTGAACAGCTCAGCGGGATTAAGTGCTGTAAGGGCTCGTCCAAGCTCATGAGCTATTTCCAAATCTAATTTTAATGCTTGTTAACAAATAATAAGTGAGCCAAGTTTGAGCAAGGGCATGTTCGGCTCGTTTAGGCTTGCGATCAGCTCATTTACAAGCTGAATTGTTAGTATGTATAATTATATACATTAAGTTTAAGATCTAAAAAGTTTCAATATCTTGATGGAGTTTAATTCAGAAATCAATATAGCTTGTGCTCGGCCCTATTCATCTAACAAAAGGAACATTTTCAAGCCTAAATTTTAGGCTCATTTATTAAAAAAACTAAGCCTGAATTAGCTTAAGTTCAGTTCATTAGCAGCCCTAACAAACAAGTTGGGGCAAGCTAAAATGAAAAGTTCAAACTAGCAAAAAGAACCCAAACCACTACTCAGCATCATGTCCAAAAAGAGTGGTTTTCAGCATGCAATCTTGAAAAATCAATGCGCCAGATTCAAAATACATATTAAATAATAAATATCATTTTACCATCTTTATGAATTTACCTCAACTGAGTTAATTTCATAAGTTTGACCTTCAGTAAATTCTATGTCCAATGCCTGTATGCAAGCTTCAGCCACTACAAGTCTGCTCACTTCTCCAACAAGTTTATCACCTAAGAACATAAATAGAAACCCCATTAACAGAGAAGACATGAGAAAATTAATCTCAAATTCTCAATGGCATAACTACCATTACCGAAGTTCTCACATCCTAGCATCACAGATGGTTTTGTACTCAATCAAATTAATACTTAAGCACAAAACATTCATTATTTTGGATTTTTTTCAATCTGTTTGCGAATAGAATGCCATAATTGATATCCAAAGGACTGCTGAAAAACTACAGCTCCATAACCCTGCAGTTCTGTATTACACATATTTACAAAAAAGAAAAATGTGTTATATAACTCAATTCACTCTGGAAAAGAAACTGTAATTGCCATACCTTGATCAATAACAACAGCACGCCGTTGCCCAGCGGTAGCTTTAAGCAAGGTATTTAGATCATATGATGTGTAAGGTCCGTCTGTTAATCTACCAGGCCTGAAACATGTATAAATGCGCTGTAAACATATGTGAAATAAGGTATAAACTGCATAATGAAAAATTGACATAGATCCAGCAGTTACTAGAATGATTCTATTATATCCCAAAATCAAGCAAAAGGTAGGCTATTGCAAAACCTTATTATGGTAAATGGAAGACCAGACTGGCGAACAAAATCCTCCCCCATCTTCTTATACTTGAGAACGCCAAAGAGATTCATAATGCTGCAAAGAAAAATTGTGAATCAATTTAATCTAAAAAACAGAAATTAACTATAGATATCATTTGCTTCATTCAAGTAGGAACTTCCAACATTTGATATTCAGGCAATTCCAGAGATTTCATAATGTGATAAACAAGATAGCTTGAACTTTTAAGCAAAGAAAAAAAAAATGAAAAAGGTGCCGAACACTAATTTGTACAATAAATTCATCATTAGATAATAAAGATCCAACAGCGGAGGAAACAACTGTCTTTATGTCACACTTTAATAAGCTTGATTTTATCATTAAACTCATATATAAATGCTTCTCTATCCAGAAATCACCCCATTCATCAGATAAATTTGTATTTCTAAGCTTAATGTTTTGCATATTCATAAACTTATGCCTAGTTCCATGCCAGGTTTATGTCACATCCTAAAATATTAGCTGAAAACAAACTCCAGTTACCCCTTTTTTTTTTTTTTAAAAAAAAAATGTCATCGAAAAATGCTTTTAGAAAACCACACTGAAATCATTTTGTTGCAACCTGTTTCATGTAGCACTTATATTGATCATAACAGTTTACTGAAAGACTAAATTTCTCTACATCTTAATTGCCCTTTAAAACAAAAGTGTAAAGCAACTTTCAGATTAATTTTTCCCATTTATAATTCCCCTTCAAAATAAAAGTCTAAATGATTGTCAGACCTTATGAGCTTTAGTAAGATAGTTGTATCTGTACATGTTAAAGAACAAGGAGAGATCAAAAAACACACATTAAAAAAAAAAAAAAAAAAAAAGAATTCCTTTTCCCAAAAATTGTCAAACTCTTCTCTTTTTTCTTTTCTGCCACTATTTATAGATAGGCTTACAATAAGCAGATACCTCTAGTCTATTTTTTAATTAATATTATGGCCATTCTTTTCTAATGTAAAGCCAAAATCAAGCACCGGTTTCAATTACAATCAGATAAAGGTAGTCTTACCTCCATGGCAGTTCATTGAACTTGGTTACACCAACTGATGAAACAAGAACGACTCTCTTCAATGTTGAAGGCAACGCAGAAATAAGATTTCTAACACCTTCCCAATCTATTGAGAAAACAAAATAGACAACATATTAAAGTAGTAAACTTATGCTTCTGTTGTGGCACAATGTATCTTTACGAGCAGAAAGCACAAAAATGATTTACTTTTCAGTATGCTAAAACATTCTTTGGCAATGTTTATATTAATGAAAAAGAAAGTTCTACTGACTCGAGCACACTCAAGTATAGTGAATAGGAGTGTAAAAAACAGAGTTCTACACAAAAGTTCAAGCTTGACTTAAAATATTCAGGGCAGTTAGAAATCAACTCCAGATGCTCAGATCATCAAGGAACCAAGCACATATGGGTATGCACTCAGTTCAATTGGTATCACAAACATGGGCTTAAAAAAAAGCTAATTCTTAGAATATTAGCAGGGCTACTTAAATTCTGGGATTGCTACTCTTAAATACTGAATAGATCTCATAGGACTTGGAAAGGTTGTGTTCAGCTATTATATCTTGGTTTCCAATATAAAAATAAAAAAATAAAACAACAACAAGGCATATGATATTGCGCCCATCATTTGGTTCTGATTGTGTATGCATATAATATATCAGTCCGTATGAGTCAATTCTATCACTCTCAAAAAAACTAAACTTTTAAACAGTAATCATCCAATTCATTCATTTTTCAATAATAACCATCAAAGGGTTTGGTTCAATCAAAATGGAGATCTAAGTCCTTGTTCAAGGCTTCTGATCTTAAAATTGGTTGGCTGCTATTTTTTTCCTCAGAACTCTCATTAGATTAAAGTGACTAATCTTCCTACAAGATTCATTGTTCTTCATTTGCTGAAGCATAAGGTGGTAAATTTCTATCAATAAAGCTATCACCAGCAAAAATATAGATTACTGTACATTTCTCTGTTTCTAATTTCATTGACTACAAGATAAAAAAGTTCCTACCTACTCTTTCTGGTGTATTATCTCCATCCCATCGCCTTGAAGGAAAGGCTGTTGTGCCTGTGCAGCATATAACATGTGTGATCCCCTGAAGGAAAAACTTTAGTTACATATTACTGGGCTGGTCATATTGGCATGTGTATTTTTCATTCTTCAGATAGATAAGTTAGAAGGACAGCTAAATGAAGAAGAAAAACAAACCTCAAAAATTGATGGATCTAGATCATCTGGGTTCCGAGTGTCCCCCTTAAATACCTAGCAAGTATAAAAGCTCTAAATGATTATGTTTGATATGCTGAGGAAAGAAAACAATTTTAAAGAAAGAAATGTGCTTATCCTATTTATGCTTTTTTCCCTTCTTCTTTCTTTCTTTTTGCAAAAATATGGCAAAGGATACTATGAATTATGCGCAAATAGATAAAAGAGCACCTGCAATATCTCCTCCTGCTGTTTGCCAAATAATGCAGCTGCTTTTGCAGGATCTCGTAGTAGCAAACGTGACTTGATTTTCCGATCAAGCAATGATGCTACTACCAACTGCCCTGAAAAGAAACAAACAAACTAATATTCCATAAAGCAAGGAAGGAAAAAAGAGAAAACAAGAACAAAAAGTAAATCAAGCAACACAAGCATAACATTGAAAAATTAACTTTCTAACACGAGAATCAGCTGCAATAATGAATTTACACATAAGCCATTGCTTTACAGAACTATGAAGCTCATTGCAGTCTACTAGAATGACATGATTCCAATACTAGTTTTTTCTGTCAAATAAGGATACTTTCGAATGTTCACATTTACTCATGTCCAATATATATTCGTATGGTAAACATATTGGACACTCCCCAATGAGGCCATTTATGTAAATTACTAAAAATAGCAAACACGTATCTGTATTGGAAACACATTTCTCTTAGTTTAAAAAAAATAATAAAAAAGAAAAACAAAAGGAGGATTAAATTAACAGAAAAACAAAAAAAATATTAAAGAGAAAAATTTACTTTAAATAAAAAAAGAAAATACAAAAATATCTAAATCAAAATAGTAGTAGTTGTTGTTGTTGTTATTATTATTATTTAAGAAATTTTTTTATAGAAATAATCCAAATAGTTAAATGTTCATTAACCGTAACATTTTTAAATAGATGTTTTTTAACATTTTAAATAAAATTAAAAATTAAAAAATTATATTTTTTTTATATTTATATATATACCCCTATATTTTTAATATTTATGCGTTTCCCACATATCCTTTAACTATATTTTTGAAAAATAACTTTTCCCCTTATCAGTTTCCGCATTTCCCGTGTCCATATCTATGTCCGTCCAACTGCCAAGTCACACTGTGGTTCTCAAACAGCCAACCCTATATGCGGAATTATTCTTCTCGTGAAATTATTTGTAGGCATAAATGCTGAGTTAATGGCTAATGCATAAGGAGTATCTACAATCTTAGATAAGTTTAGTTAGGTACCTTCATACTAACTCAACTAAGATCTTAAAATCATTGAGATTTGCTTATCGAAATCCTACGAGTATTAGCAGATAACTCCCTTATCCAATCTGATAAACTTTCAATCGAACCATAGCAGCATTTTCAATTGAATATACAGGAATTTCTGCAGTTTACGAGCTAAATCAGAACAGCTTTGATAGTTGTACCAGGACTTTTAAAAGCTTTACTAAGAACTGTATATTAATTGACACAAGAATGTACTTATACTGTAAAAAGCCTAAATTTATTCACACATAATCACCAAAATGGCCTGATCCTCATTAGTAAGTCCAAAGCTGAAACAGCCTATATCTTGCTGGCGATCTTGTCATAATTGTAGTAGAGTCTGTAATGCCATTGCTATCTATTGGAATCCAAACAACATGGATGGCTGGTGATCATAATCACAACTTCACTGAATTTTCATCACAAAAATCTCTACTACCAATACACTCGCATTAAACACAAAAATATTACTCAGTTGCCGCCATATCAATATCAACATATTTCACCAGCATTTCAAACATCACAAGAGATGCAATATTTCAAGATTTAACAAATAATTCATACAAAAAACTTAGCAAATAATAATAATAATAATAATAATGATAATATAGAACGGTGTTTTTATCGCATACAGAGAAAATAGCAAAAGAGCCTTTACCAACGCCACCAGAGCCACCAATGACAAGAACGTGCTTCGAGGAAGGAGGAGTAGTATTAGAATCATGGGAAACCTCTGAATTTAGTGACTGAATCACTTCTTCTTTTAGCGCATGAACAACCACTGAAGAAGAAGATATTGATATCGTTCTTGAAGAAGAGCAATACCCAGAAGCGATATTGAATTGTGGAAGAGGATGAAGTGGAAATCTTGGTGGGAATTTCGATAATTTTGCATGTTTCAGAGGACAGTTGAGAATGGGAGCGAAGAAGAGTTTGCAAGCCATTAATGCATAAACAGAGAGGTAGAGAGTTACAACAGTGTCAAGAAAAATAAAAATAAAAATAATAATAAAAAAAAAGCAACGGTTTGATTTTGTGGTTGGTATATTTCCCTCCGGATTACCAGAATTAAGGCCCCCTCCAGAATATTTTGTTTATTGGGGCAAAAATGGCATAAATGGCCTTCACTTTTCATTTTTACTTCAGTTTTGATTTGATTATACAATTCATTTGCTTCGATTTTGTAACTAATTCAGTTTAGGTCAATTTTACATTATATATATATATATTATTTAGTTTGATTATTTTATAAAAAAATTCCATTAAATGAAAATATATTATAATTTCAAAATATCAGAATAATTGAAATTTTATAAAATTTCAGTTTATTCAATTAAGTTTGATTTGTAGTGAAAAAATTTGAGAAATTTTCACTAGATGACCTATTTGACCCTTTTTTTTTTTATCATTCTTGGCGTAGTCTCTTTTTTTTTCAATTTTGAATTTTTACTTTTCATTTTTAGTTTTCCGTTTTTTATTTTAATTTTTCGCCTTTTGTGCATTTAGCTCTACAACTTCCTCTTGCGGTTTTTCGACTTTTGTTATTGCATTTCAACTTCCTCTTGCAATTTTTCTTATTTGTTTAGAGTTTTATATCTATGATTTTTTTATCATTTCGACTTGCATTTCAACTTCATCTTCTTTTGTCATCTGTTTTTCTCTTAATTTCTCATTTTCTATTTTGTTGTTTTTTTATTGTTCTGTTCTAGTTTTTGAAATTCATTGCATTTCAGTGTTAATTCTGCGTGAAAGAAGTATAAATCACTAAAGATTCTACTAGAAGTATACCGACTTTGAAAAGGAAAAATAAAAGGAAATTAGGGAAGGAAATTTAAAACTATTTGCTGTTTTAAAACAGTTTAGTTTTGATAGATTACGTTTGTTTTTTGTAGTCGAATTTTTTTAATACATTATGTTTAAATTTGTATAGTGCACAGTTATTATTGTTAATATAAATTTAATTTTTAAAGTTTTATTGAGAAATAGTTGAAATATAATGAAAAGGTTTTTATTTGTGAAATTATAGTTGTGTTTTGTTGATATATAATTAAAATTATTGTTGAGAAATAATGAAAAGATTCTTGTCTATGACCTTATTGTTGAGTTATAATTAAAAGATAATTGTGAATTATGTAATTGTAGGATGTTGTTTTTTGTCAGTTTGTTGTTGTTGGTTGTTTTCGGATGTTATT
Source organism: Mallotus japonicus (assembly GCA_949634005.1). Taxonomy (NCBI): domain Eukaryota; kingdom Viridiplantae; phylum Streptophyta; class Magnoliopsida; order Malpighiales; family Euphorbiaceae; genus Mallotus; species Mallotus japonicus. Next base: position 10,023 of record CATIWK010048469.1, on the reverse strand, counting down.
TTTTTTGTTGTTTTTTGTTTTTTTAATTGTTGGTTGTTGTTTTCTTTTGTTGTTTGTTGTTTTTTTTTTCCAAAATACTTAGAAAATCATAAAGAGAACCAAGAAAAAAAATAAATCTAAAATAAGAAAAAATAGCAACCAACAATAAATTTATTGAAATATATTAAAGTTTACAATATGAATGTTAAAATCTATTCTTATGATAAAGAAACAATTATTTTTTTTAGTTCTTTTTTTTATCTTTGTGGTTTGCTGAAGAAATTTATTGTAGATCTGATTGTTGTTTGTTTGAGATGAAAAAAGTTGAAGTTAAGGTTGAGGTTGAGAGATTTTGATCCACTAGAGAAGAAGAACGAAAATTTTGTTTAAGAAGATTTTGTTGAGAAATTTTTTTTTTTTTGGCTGAGAAAATGGGAAGAATGATAAGATCTCGAATTGAGAAATTCTTTTTTTTTTTTAGCTGAGAAAATGGGAAGAATGATAAGATCTTGAATTGAAAGAATATTTGTTAGGAAAAGTTAGGAGTTAATTATTTAGAAGGGTACCAAACTTTCACCTTGCTTCTTTTTGGCCACCAAACTTCATTTCATGTCTTTTAGGTTAGTGAACTTCTATTTAATTTCAAAATGGTTACATAGAAATTTTTTCTAATCCATAGAGAATTCAAAATTATCAATTTAGTCCAAACTTAAAATTTCTTTACAAATAAGTGCATAGGTTCTATATAAAATAAATAAAATAGAGTTTCATTTATATTTTTATTTATTTCATGTCTTCTATTGTAGAAAATTTTATTCAGTATCTATGTTTATTTTTATAACTCTAATACTAATAGTTTAAGAAATTTAAGACAAGATTTATTTGAAGTTGATCAAGAAGAATTTACTATTCATTTATAATATCATAACTGTTATTGTGATTGTGTTGAATATAAGAGAAAGTTGTGTATTATTAATAATGTTATTATAATTTTATATTATCCTTTAGGTTCTGAATAAATTGTTAGAATAATGGGAAATCGGACAAAGAGTTCAAATTCCAACAATCCTTCAAGATTGACTTCATTTAACAATGTATAAGATGCAGTGAACCAACTTCTTGAGCAATTCATGCTAAAGGAATACTAGGTGATTCACCAAAAGAAAGACAAGTCTTAGCCACTAAAGTAGGCAGGTTGATGAATGAAAGGCTAGATGTTATAGAAAGGGACAAAACTTTGAAAGTACATGTGATAGAAAAAGAGATACAAAAATTAAGAAAAGAAAAAAAATGGTTTTCTATATTTCTCACCTTACTATTAAAGCAGCAAACATGAACAATAGCAATTTAGCTCGAAACCTTAGAAAATCCTTCGGTCTGGTAAATGAAGATGAGAGAATAAATTTTAGATCTTATGTTTTTTTATCCCTGAGCAACTCCTTGATTCCGTCTAGTAGGAGTAGGCTTACCCTTAGTGGTATCATGGAAAAAGGTAAGAAAAGAAATTTCTAAAATTCTTTGTAATTCTGGATTAAATTGAAAAAGATAAAGTTAAAGGACTAAAAATTCTGGATGGTACTCTTTTTGAAACAAAATCAAAGTTGGGTTATCAAAAGGAAACAAATTAAAGTTAAAGTTTAGTAACCAAACTGTTGACCTTATGCATGAGCAATCCCACTGTTTTTACTTTAACAAACAATGTGATTACACTAATATTGTTTGATAAGTGTTGTAGATTTGACTCTCTCTTAAGAGTGTCCAAATGCATCCTCAAAGGTCCATAAGACATAAAAGAAAGACAAGAATTAAAGGTCCATAAGACTCATCACGAACAACCCTCATGATCGGGAACAAGACTTACGAATAGAAGGCTAAAGAAGCTTGTGAAGTGCAAATGAGTCTGTGCCCCTTATGATATGCCCTTGATTTTGAGTGGATCATGACAGACATTCCAGCTTGTGATTATGGAGTCCAGCTCGTGAGACCAAAGCTCTTTTCAAGGCATAAAGACTCTGGATTGCTCATGAGCCACGGTCAAGATCGTGATAAGACTGTGACCATCACAGTCAACTAAGAACCTTAAGAGTCCCTAAAGCTTTGAAGACCATGAACCGCTCACGATCCCTTGTCACAATCATGAGTAGATCGTGACAACATCTCTCTCAGGCTTCAACGGCTAGTTCTGATACCAATGACTATAATTTTCATTCATCACGATCATGAGCGTGCCCTCACAACCGTGAGCAGCATTTTTCCTACAAAAAACTGAAATACATTAAATGAAGAATGGTGAAGCTTGAAGACAAATTGAATGCACTCCAACAGCTAGTTTATGATCTCCAACTATAAATTGAATGCATCATTCAATAGTTAGACACTTTATTAGTTAAGAAATTTATACTTAGAATCAATTGTGCATTCAATTTCTTCTTCTACTCTTCTTATATTCAAATACTCTCTTTTGAGAGTGGGTTGTGTGATAGAACTAGGATTCTTCTTCTTCCTTAGATGAGATGTCTATATATACATCTCTTTCTCTAGGGTTTTTTGTAATCTCATTCTCCATCTTCTTCCACTTCTTTTAAGAAAACAAAAAATATACAGAGAGGGTGAAAAATAAAAAGAGTCTTATAGAAAAGGCGCTAGCACACCAATATCGCTTCTAGACATCCTGTTCATATAGATACCAGTAAAGGACATGGCTATATTGACGGCGACTTAATCTGATAAGAAAATATGAAAAGCTTGAGGTAGGATGTCATCGGCATGAACTCCCTCTCATCCTTTAAACCATCTTGCCTTGTGTTCATCTTAGTGAGTTTTTGGAATCCCTGTTAATCGATTTAACCGAATTATATGGATCCTGTGAGGATTTCATGATTAATTATTTTAATTTTCGCTGTGTGTTTACATCACGAAATCCCAACACCATATTCATTTTAAAAGGCTATAACTTGGTTCTAAAAGGCTATGGCTTGGAGTTTGATATAAGCTCAATAAAGCAAACTAAGTCAAGTAGCTATTATTTCCCAAGAATAAAGATAAAAAGTTATTCAAGTTCATATAGTGCTTAGTTCAATTTCCATAAGTTCTAGTTCCCAATAGAACTTGCAGTGTTATATGACTATAATAGTCATAAACAACCCAAAACAGTTTGAAATATAACAATGAACCACCTAAAAACTAAAATTTTAATGTACATCTATTAGTTTTATGACTTTGCATATATCATCAACTTTAAAGGTTTGAGCTCGTAATCGAGGTGGATGAATTTAGTATATGTTTTCCCTTCTTTTAATCTTTTTGAGAAAGCAGTTTTCTAGTTTGATAGCGGGCTCTTCATTTCATTGTAATCTAAGGGCTTGAAATGGCAAATCAAATGCAAAAGTGAAAGTTGAGCCATATCCTTTATAAGAAATCTTCCTCAAATTACTAGTCGATGATCACTCTTGTAACTTTTCCTTTCTTATATCCTTTTCACTAGAGATAAGGAATTTACTTTAAGGACCAGTATCATTACTCAAAGATGCATCACCATCATCAATAACTCTTTCAATTTGTTGTTTATGCTAACAACAACAAAAACCAACAAGTTTAATATAAAAGCAACAATAACTCATATAGTTTTTAACATGAATAAAAACTCACATTATATGTTATCTTGCCAATATGAATATCCACATGGACCTTTTAGAGTAGGTGGGCAGTTGTCCATTGTGATCTTCTTAGTTAATGATTTTCAACCTATGTTGATTGTATTGTTGGTAATTGGGTTGGAGTGGTCATGGGAGGTGGGGTTGGAGTTGTCCTAGAAGGTGCTGTTAGAGTGATCATGGGATGGGCTTGGAGTTGTTAAAGCTTGAAAGAAAAAACACACACATATATTAAGTACTTAACTTGATACAATAAGCTAAAAAATGAATAGATAAGGGCAACTAATTCTGTTATGGCCTTCTTCTTTGCATATACTGTAGAGTTGTTTCAATCCATTTTTTGGAAAGCTTACCAACCTTGCTATTGGATTTGCTTTATTACTTGATCTTATTCTTTATTCTTAGCCTTCCCGCTAGCTTCACTAATGGGGGAGGTTCAATTGGTTGAAACTGACTATAGTTCATGAACATTTTACCAGGTACAAATATCAAAGGAAATTGATATATTACAAGGTAGGTTTTTTTATGGAACTAAAGAGAAATTATAGTTTTTGAATCCACTTTATTGTGTAGTAAGGCACGAATGACATATGGACATGGGATACCAGTGGGCTCCTACGCCCTACATGAGGAAAACAATGTGCCTATCTTCACCCTTTCTAACCTCAAACCCATCATCACTATTAAACACAACCTAACAACCTAATAAAGCCTCTATAAACTTATTTTGAAAGTAGGTCAGACATGAAAGGCTCCACTCATCAAACTATTTCCCACCCAACTACTTCTTATCTTTGATTATCTCCATGATTTTAAGCCTAATGTTATCCAATATGGCAATGATAGGCTTAAATCTTACATCATTAATCCAAGAATTGAAGCATTCAAAGATGTTATTATCCACCATAAATGACTTGCACCTACTACTAAAATAGGCTACCAGTTGTGAGTATGGTATTACAAAAGAATCTCAACACCTTTTGGACTTAATTCACTAAGCTTAACTAAGTTGTCGTTGAAATCCTCTTCATAAGTACTCCAAGCAGGAATGTAAAACGTTTTTTTTTTCTAAGTTCTCTACTACCATACTTTTTTTACCAATTGGAAAAAAATATGTCGAGCACACCATCTGTGCTCAACTTAGAGCAATATGCTCAACACAACATTAACAAGTCCTTGCCATATCAAAAAATAATAACAATAGTTAAACATTATACTATATTTCAAATTACTTAATAATAACACCACTTTTTGCATACATGAAATGATAGTTAATGTAGACCCATCTCCAGGTTTAAGCTCTAATGCAAGCCAAGCCAAAAACCATCTCCATTTTATTGTATTTTCCTTGTCAATAATTGCCCAAGCAATAGAAACATATGACCATCTATGTTCAGCCCCACAACAGCTAGTAACTAACCCTTGCAAACACTTTTTAAAAAAGCACCCATCTAAACCAATTAATGGTCTACAACCTGCCTTCCAACCTCTTTTACATGCATTAAAACAAATGAACATCCTCCTGGAAATTCTTCTCCCCTCTTGAAGTACATTTTTACAAAATTCTATTTTTGCATTTGTTCCAGGGTTACTCTTTTTAAGTACAGTTGCATAATCTTCCAAGTAACCAAACTCAACCTTATAAGACCCATCTATTTCTCTTAAAATCATATTTTTAGCTCTTTTTAACTTAGAAGGATGCACATTAAGTCTCAATTGTAGCTCTGCATCTATTTTTATAACCTTAATTTTATATGTAGAATTTCTATATATCTTATATTTGAAATACTTTGCTAAAAAGATTTTAGAGGCTTGAGGTATAGAAACATTTCTCATGCAATTATGCTTAGGTTTGTAGGTCTTTATAACCAATTCTTGATTTCTACCATCCTGTGATATAAACAACACAAATGGACAGTCCTCTAAATTCTTACACTCAACCCTGATTCTTAATTTTTCATTAGGATTCAACTTTAACTTCACTCCTCTTGTTACAACATACCTAGCTATGGCATCTCTAGCCTCTATTGCATTAGTAAAAGCCATTCTTAGAAAAAAATTTGAAGTCCATCATTTTCAGCATAGCTGACCCTTTCACTATTAGTCCTAGGTACCTTTTGAGGTTCTACTTATTGTTCATCATCACTAGACTCATCTTCTTCCTTATTTTCATTATGTTCATCACTTAATTCCTTATCAACATACAGACTAGGTGCAATATATTCAGTATTTAATATTGAATTACTATTATCACACCCACTACCAAACTCATTTACTTATTACATACCATGTTAGGAGCAACATCAGGAACACTATTATTTTCACCCACTCTACTGCATTGTTTTGGTTCATCACTCCCTCCTACTTGTTCCTCACTCATATGGTTGGCAATTCAAAGGATATTGGGAGCAAATACAGGCTCATCATGATTAGCATAAAATTTCAAGTCTCTAACCCAAGTATATTTAGATATATATATATATATATATATATATATATATATATATAATATCGTGTTTTCAATTGTATATATATAATATTATGTTCTGCTAATTGAATCATCATCATGCACCAAGTGCATCGCGCTATTTAAATCTTTTCCAACAAGAACAAAAGTATTTTTCACAATCGTAAAACCTAACTTATACATATATCTATACTTAATATCTAAATAACACATAAAGTCAGGGTCAAAGTTATGCAGTTTATTAACATCCCCACCAACACATTCAAATTTTTTATTCATAACCCACTAACTCCATAATTGAAATTAATATTTATTGTTTTGTACATCTTGCAATAAGAAACAATATACACAAAAGTTACTTCAATTACATGTAATAATAAAACAGCTTCACGCAATTATAAACAATTCAAATCCATGACATTCTATGACTCTAAATTATAAACAATTATTTCATATGCCTGTTGCATCTAAACCCTAAATCTCTGAATTTTATATTCATATGTTTTAAATCACTTTCATTATTTCTTTAAATAATTTCATTACTTCCAATAGTTCCACATTATTCATTCCTAAACACTATCATCAGTAATGCAAGATTAAAAAACAAAAGGTATATCTTTTCTTTCACAAAAAACCAAAGAGACCCATAAAAAAAAAATACAACCATCAGACCCACTTGCACATACCTTTTTAAGAAAAATACATTTTGTGACCACTATCTTTCCCTTTCACATGCACTTTCAGACCTCCAATATCATGTTTCTTGCTTTATCAAACCAGGTTGCCCTTGTAATTTCTTTCACATTTTAGGTTCCTATCTCTTGTAAAGGAATTTCAAAAAATCAAAATGAGAGACTTTACTCTCTGGTGGGTGAGAGACTTTACTCTCTTTAATGCAATGGCGGTAAGAATACTACCTAAACAAAAAGAAGTAAGCCTCACTTTTACATGTGGGAATCAACTAAACGTCACCTTAATGGTGGTACATCACAGGGTTAGGGTTGTGTCATTTTGCTATAATCTGCTGACATTAGGAGTTCATTTAGTCCAAAAAAACTTTCAAGGGCCTACTTAAACCTTAGCCCAAACATTAAGGGGTTAAATGTACCTTTTCCTAAACATTAAAGGTCTATTAAAAATTATTGATCTTGAAACTCCTCCTAAAAGAAGACTCCCCTGATATTTATGGAAAAAATGAGAACCAAAAACCTTCTTTCTTACAACATTTGCTAGAAACTTAAAACTTTCATCTTGAAGATCTTTTATTCTAAAGAAAATGCACTTTTTGGAGAAATGTATATCCCATTCTTCTTTTCTTTTGTTGTCATATTAAATAACAAAAGAAAATTGAAAAAACACAAAAAAAAAAAAGATGGCTTGGCGCCTTTAAAATACAATAAATTTTAGTTTAAGGACATGTTGATCTCTTCAACAATAATATTACTTCTTGTTTATGGACTTGATAGTCCTCATCAAATTTTAAAGCTTGAAGACATTCTTGAAAATTTTCAGTTTAAAGATATGACAGTCCCTTGCAAATATGATTTCAGTTTAAAGACATGGAAACTTTTACAAATAGTTTCAAATTAAAAACTTGATGGTCTTAAGTAAATTTTTAATTTAAAACATTATAGTCTGATGCAAATTTTTAGTTTAAAGACTTGAAGGTCTATTGCAAAATATATATATATATTTTCATGTTTGAAGAAATCATGTTTACCAACAACCGTTGGGATCAGCTGGCATAAAGTTGTTTCTTGCTTAAGCTAGGACTCAGTTTTAAGTCCTAGTGTATACAGTTGCGTTAAATAAGTTGTCGGGAGACCTTTGCCGCTCTTGTGGTTCTATTCGGGTTAAAGCGAATTAGTTAGAGTACAATAGACTCTTGATACCGGTGGTCTAGACAAAAAAAAATCATGTTAAAACATACATTTTTTTATTTCTCAAACAAATATGAATTCATAATATGAGAGACAAAAATAATATAGCAACAAAAACTTGATTCTTTAAAGAAATAACACTCTAACACACAATCTTGAAAATATTTTAGTTTTTTACAACCATAAAAGACATGATTTTTCTGCCTTGGTGGAGAAAACAGAGCATAAGAATAAAAATTATCAAAAACTTTGGTTAATCATAGTAAGCATAAACAAAATAAGAGAAAAATAAAACTTTTAAAAACAAAAATGGAGAAAAGTTTTTCGCAAAAAGAGTGCATCAAACAAATAATTTTTTTATAAATATATATTATGGCTGAAAACTCTCAAACTCAACCTTACAACTTATAGGTAAAAGCTCTAATATCGCTGTTAGAAAAAAAAAATTTTTTGAACAAATTAACACTAAAGGGAAAAAGTCCAATTTGCCTCCTGGGTTTTTGACCTAAGAGCACATTGGACCTCTGGTTTTTTTTTTTACCCAATCGGAACTTCTGTTTTGGAAATCGGAACATATTGGAACTTTACTGATTACAATCAAATCCTATAACTTTTTTTTAGTACAATTAAGTCCTATAAACTAATAAAAAACTAATTTTAACTTATACTAACAAAGCAAATTGATAATTTCTTTCAGAAATATATATATAACCTAATTATAAAAGTTTTTGAACCTATAAAATATTTTTTAAAAATTTTTCTTAAATTTTTAAAAACTTTAAAATTAAGTGATATAAATTTTAAAAAAAATGCCAAATTTATTCGTTAATGTAAATAGCAAATTGATAATTGACCTAAAATTTAATTTTAATGGTTGAATAAAATTTTTTAAATTTTATTCATTAGTTTAAATTTATAAATCTACACAATAATCGATGAATAAAATTTTTTTTATTCAACTATTAAAATTAAATTTTAGGTCAATTATCAATTCGCTATTTATATTAACGAATAAATTTGGTCATTTTTATTAAATTTATATCACTTGATTGTAAAATTTTAAAAAATTTAAGAAAAATTTTAAAAAATTATTTTATAGGTTTCAAAACTTTTGAAATTTAATAATTAGGTTATATATATATATATATTTCTAAAAAATTATCAATTTTATTTGTTAGTATCCATTAAAATTAGTTTTTTATTAGTTTGTAGGACTTAATTGTACTAAAACAAATTATAGGATTTGATTGTAATCAATAAAGTTCTAATATGTTTCGATTTCCAAAACAGAATTTTCGATTGGGAAAAAAAAAATTAGAGGTCCAATGTGCTCTTAGGTCAAAAACCTAGGGTACAAATTGGACCTTTTCCCTAACAATAAATAAAAATTCTCAAAACTAAAAAATTACAAAAATAATAACCTTCAGTTTATGAGAAAACATGATCTAAAAATTGCGAATCAAATACTTTGCTACATCTCACTACCCTTTATATATATATATATCATATATATCAAATATTTAATTAAACAATATTTTCAGAGCTAAATTCAGAAGTCTTTTCATTTTCACACAAGATCTACATACGTAAATTCTTCACCATGCATATACAGGATTATTTTGGTTTCAATATCAATTTCAGGTTCTAACACATTAAAATTGTATGTAATTTTTAAAAAATTTTAAAATTAAGTTACATCTATTCAACTTTTAATTGCAATTCAATACTGCTCATGTATATAATTGAATAATTATGAATGCAATTTAAAAATTTATCAGATATAATTTTTATTTTTTAGTTTTAGTTTTAGATATATAGATATTAATAGATGCGGAAAAGATCCAAATATGACCCTAATGTTTTGTCCTATTCCCATATTGGCACTTTATGTCTTTCGCGTGCCGTTTATGCCCTTAATGTTGACAAAGTTGGTGCATTTAAACTTAACCCATTTATGTTGCCTATATTGCCCTTACATGAGCTGATGTGGCACATTGCACATTGTACAATTAAGTCTTGTAACTTTTTTTTAATACAATTAAGT
>CATIWK010048456.1:0-32535 GCA_949634005.1 Mallotus japonicus | reverse complement strand
AAATTCTTTCAAACTAATAATACCACTCAAACTCACCACACTCTTCAAAGCAAAAATACTTTGTCTCTCCTAACAAGCTTACACCTCTCTCTTATTTGTGATTTTCTTCACTTATTTGCTTGTGTTAGTACTCCCATCCGGATGGCTATTTATAGCCAAAGCTTTGACATGTTTTTCAACTAAAATTGGTTAATTTTTCAACCATGGTGTGCTACCAAACATTTACTTAAATTTGTAAACTAAAGTGTGCTACCAACTAAAAATTAGCCAATTTTTGACTTTATCTAGATATTAATAATGATTTCAACAGTAACCCATGCCAGAAATGGACATTACAGATAACTAGTAAAACTGTTTGCTGATTATAATTACAATTTGACTAAAATCTTGACTACCCTATGCATTCACACCACCTGTTCTTTTCTCAGTTCATGCACTGAAACACTTCACCACTTTCTGTTCTCTTTCCCTTTAATCCATCACACTCTTTGCAGTTAAAGAAGAAAGCCTGAAACAGGGGGCTGCATGATCAGAAAGTGTATACATGAACTGTGAAATGAGAATAGTAGTGGACTAAGTATTATTCCATGGTGCAAGCAGCAGATGACAACAAATGCTTATTTTGTCATAAGGGTAATAAAACTGAAGGTCCCAACTTCACTGACAGCTCTCGTGTGTTTCTGTCAACACCTGCAAAAAACCTGACAGTGTCAGCAGAGTCTGCAGTCTTACTTTACAACTATTGTCTTAAATAGGTGGGCATGTTAACACAATTTGTACCTATGGCTGTATTTGCTGTTTCCTTGGTCTGCTTAAGAAGAGATTTTTAACTGCTGTAAAAAACAAAGAGATATGGAATAGAGAGATCACTTATTCACACTCCCTCTACACATTAGACCATTCTTTTACCTCAACTTGTATTTATTGTTACTAAGTTTCTGACTCTGAGATCTATAGTTTCCTGCAAGTTGCAGAAAGCATATTGAGTTTGATTGGGAGGGTGTTAGAAATTTTTTTTTTTTTTCCTATCACTGTTACTACTCAGTCAGTCTGGTTCTCTGCTCTGTTTTTTTCGGCCATTTTCATGCCCAAAAGCAAGAAACGTTAATGGAGTCACAAAATCCACCTTCAAAGATAGCCCGTCTCGCAGACTCTAGTACTCATTCTTCAGTTCTTCTAAGTTTAATTAACGAATCTAAGTCAATGTTTATGTTTCTAACATCATTCATTTATATTCTTCCTGTTTTTTTTTTTTTTTTTTTTTTTTTTAGGTATGGAGCAGGGAAGTTGCTTGACCATGGACAGTGGAGACTGTGGGTCACCTCCAATTGGGCTAGGACTTGCACTTGGACGTGGTGGTGGATCCACTGATCATCACCAATACCATAATCATAGACCATTACCCACAACTGGGTGCGCAAAATCATCTTCTTCTTATGGTTTCACCGTTCCTCAATTTCAAGAGCTACAACTCCAATCTCTCATCTACAAATACATAGAAGCTGGATGCCCAGTCCCTTGCAATCTTATTCTCCCTATATGGAGAAGTGTTTCCAGCTCCCTTAGCACTCTCAATTCAACTTTGTATCAACTCCACCCTAGCTGTAAGTCTTTCAATATTCATTTCAATAATTTTATTCTGAATTTTTTTTTAATTTAATTATATTTTTTTTCGAGTTGTATGACTTAAATTAAATTTCTAGGCCTTCAGTTTTCAAATTTCAAATCTGCCTAAAATTTTAGGGTCTCAAGACTGGACGATTTCAGTATTATTTAATTATAACTTTTTAATTAATAACAACAGGATACTAGCATCACTAAATTATAACTTATTGAAGATATGACTCTATTATTACTCAGTTATGATACATGAATATTTTAATTAGTAGGTATTTATGTATTTATGTCTTCTTTTATCTGTATATGTACTATATAAACACTTCAATTAGAAGACAGACACTTTAATTAAAAGTATGTATTTTTATTTTTCGTGTTCCAGAGTACATGTCCATACTAATTAGTTACTCAATTATTGATTAATGAGAGGATGCTTGTATCACTAAGTTTTAATTTATTGATTTAATTGTATTTTATTATTATTATTATTTATTGTTAATATTATTTTTTTTGTTGGGTGCGTGTGCATATAGTTATGGGAGCTAGCCAATTGCATTTGGAATATAGAAGTGGGATGGACCCAGAGCCAGGGAGATGTAGAAGAACAGATGGGAAGAAATGGAGGTGCAGCAAAGAAGCTCTACCTGACCAAAAGTACTGTGAAAGACACATGCATAGAGGACGCCAGCGTTCAAGAAAGCTTGTGGAAGCTGCTTCTCAAACAATTGCCAATGCTACAGCTGCTAGTACCAACCTCTCCATTTCACTTCCTTTGAGTAGTGCCGCTAATAATAATAATACCTTTTCAATGTGTGGTTTCTACTCAAATAGTGATCATTATGGATCTATTGAGAAAAACTGAGAAAAAGAAGAGAAGAAACACCCATTTTCTATGTTTTTTGTTTGCCAGATTCAAATTACATCAATGGTTAGCGGGAATTAAACAATGAAAACTAACAGAGAAAGGAGAACTCATTTTGCTCTCTGGATCGTTTTGTAGTTCATGACTTGTAACATGATAGTAACCAAACTCATTAAATAAGGAAATGGGTTGATTTGATTTGATGTCATTTTTGGTTTTCTTTTGATTTAATAACTGTTGTTTATGGTTTTTTAGATTTTGGTAGCCTACCTAGATTAAAACATGTTCATGTATTTTTTTTCTTTTCTAAATTACATTGGAATAATTTTGCATTGCTGATGTGATGATCAAAGTGTTGGGAAATTTGTAGTTATATCAAAGTTTGTGCATAACGGAATAATAATTCACAGAGACAAAAAATAAAATATTACAGAAAATAATCAAATAAAAATGACACAAATATTTACGTGGTTCACCCTTAATGATGGACTACGTCCACGGGACACAATGTGAAATTTCTTCCACTATAAAAATAGTAGGTACAGAGAGAGGCGTCTCTAGATTAACACTAGAGGTATACAACAACAGAGATCTCACCAAAATAGTGGCACTCAAGGTGTTTCCCAAAACTCTAAAAATAATTCTCTCATTATTTTGTGACTCACCCTTTGAGAAAAATTTCCCAAACTCTAAAACTCTCTCACTCTCATCAAAAGCAAAAATGCTTTGGCTCTCCTCACAAGCTCACACTTTTCTCTTGCTTGTGGCTCTCTCCTTTTGTGTCCTTCTCTCTCACACAAATTTTCATCAAAGCAAAATTGCTTTGGCTCTCCTCACAAGCCTCTCTTGCTTATGGCTCTCCTCACAAGCACACTTCTCTTTGCTTATGGCTTTCCTTACAAGCACACTTCTCTTTGCTTATGGCTTTCACATTTTTATGTGTCCTCTCCTCTCTCTTGTCAAGAACCATGCATTGCTATTTATAGGCAATGCACTCTTACGAGATAAGTAAAGCAAGTTGTCAAAACCAATTTGAAAATAATTTGCAAGCAACCAAAGCCAAATTGGTTTTGGTAACCAAGGCCAAGTTGGCTTTGACAATCAAAGCCAAGTTGGTTTTGACAACCAACTTGCAAGAATCCAAATCCAAATTGGCCACTTCTTCCTTTTGTAATCTAAATCTTCGTTAGACCCTTCATGTGGGAGGGACCAACATAACAATTCTCCCCCTCCTGACTACATGGAGGGCGTCACCATTCCAGCGGCCAATCGACAGAACTCAAATTTATCTCTTGGTAGAATCTTTGTCAGCATGTCTGATTCATTTTCATCTGTATGGGTCTTTTCAAGTTGTATCAGCTTCTTCTCCAATACATCCCGTATCAAATGATATCTCACATCAATGTGCTTTGACCTTGAATGAAAGGAGGAATTCTTACCAAGGTGGATAGCACTTTGACTATCACAAAATAACTCATATATGTCCTGTTAAAACCAAGTTCATTTGAGAACTTTTTCATCTATAGCAACTCTTTACATGCTTCAGTTGTTGAGATAAACTCTGCTTCAATGGTAGAGAAAGCAACACATTTTTGCAATTTTGATTGCCATGACACAGCTCCCCCTGCAAATGTAATCAGGTAACCTGAAGTTGACTTTCTCGAGTCAAAATCACTTATCATGTCTGCATCTGTGTATCCAACTAATACAAGTTTTTCATTTTCAAAGCATAAGCAAACTTTGGACGTACCACGAAGATACCTGAAAATCCATTTTACTGCAGCCCAATGTTCTTTGCCAGGATTTGAAAGGAAACAACTCATGACTCTAACCGAGTGTGCAATATCTGGCCGTGTACATACCATGGCATGCATCAAACTATCAACTACTGAAGCATATGGAACTCTATCCATCTCTTCCTTCTCCTCAGCGGTGGAAGGGCTTTGCTAAGAAGTTAATCTAAAGTGATTAGCAAGAGGACAGCTAACCGTTTTAGCATTGTACATGTTGAACCTTTAAAGTACCTTCTCAATGTACTTCTCTTATGAAAACTACAGTTTCTTGATACCTCTGTCTCTGATAATCTTCATGCCAAGAATCTATTTTGCTAGTCCTAAGTCTTTCATAGTAAAACACTTACTCAACTGCTTCTTCAAGCTGTTGATTTTAGAAACATTCCAACTAACAATCTACATGTCATCCACATAGAGCAACAATACAATAAAGTCATCATCGGAGAATCTCTTGATAAAAACATAATAGTCTAAAGTGGTCTTCTTGTAGCCTTGCTCCCCCATAACAGACTCAAACTTCTTATACCATTGTCTCGATGCCTGTTTCAAGTCATACAAGTTTTTCTTCAATCTACAAATATAGTCCTCTTTTCCTTTTACATTGAAACCAAAGGGTTGCTTTATCGATATTTCTTCTTCCAAATCACCATGAAGGAAGGCAGTTTTAACATCCATTTACTTGATCTCCAAATCAAAATTTACTACTAAACCCAGCACAGTACGAATGGATGTCATCTTCATAACTGGATAAAAAATCTCATCAAAGTCGATACCCTTTCTTTGGTTGAATCCCTTTACAACCAATCTAGCTTTGAATCGTGGCTAGAGACTGTGTTCTTCATGCTTGATCCTGAACACCCACTTATTCTTCAAAGCTCTCTTGCCTTCATGCAACTTCACCAGCTCAAACGTCTTATTCTCATGCAGAGACTTCATCTCATCCTGTATGGCTTCAAACCATTTCTGCTTGTGTTCATGATTTATAGCTTATTCAAAGCTTTTTAGCTCTCCCCCATCAGTTAGTAATATAAACCGGTCTCTATGATATCTGGTAGAAGGTTGTCTGATTCTATCAGATCTCCTCAATGGCATTGGAGAAGCCTCATTTGCTGGTGGTTGATCATGATCACCATCATCATCATTTTCAGATGAAATTTCAATGGGAGCATCTGTATCATCCACATAAGGCGGATTAGCTTCATTTCATCTCCAACTTCCCTTGGCACCATTATTGGAGGAACTATCTTCAAATTTGAACCATCATCATAAAGAACATGGAATTCTCTGAGGATATTTGCTTCATCATCATCACTGCTATCATCTTTCTTCACATCTTTGCCTTTATTCTTGTCCTGTTCCTTTTTGAACTTTTGACTAAACTTTTTAATATGGTCTTTCTTTTTGCAGTAATGGCACTCAACATTGGTATAATTACCTCTACTCTTGTCTCTTTACTTTGAACTTCTCTTCTCTCTCCTCCCTCTGGAATTTTCAATAAAGATATCTGACTGTATTGAAGAGGCACCCTTTGATCTACGTCTCATCTTTTTGTTTAGAATACCACTTTTGACAAATTTCATATTCACAACACCATTTGCAGAATTTGTAAGTGAAATCTTTAAAGTCTCCCATGACTCTTGCAGAGAAGCAAGCACCATAAGAGTAAGATTTTCATTGTCAAAATTTATGCCCATACCCGACAACTGATCCACGATCCCTTGCATTTTATTCAAGTGATCAGCGACAGAAGAACCTTCCTGATATTTTATCTGCATTAATTTTGTCATATAAAATAATTTATTATTGTTGGTCTTTGAAGTGTACAGCTCCTCGAGCTTATTCCACAATTTTCATGCAAGAGTTTCATTACAAATGTGGTTGTACACATTGTCTTCAAAGAACTGTCGAATGAAGCCACACACTTACTCATGCTCAAATGCCCATTCCTCATCTATCTTACCATAGGGTTTTATTATATAAAAAACCGGTAAATGTAACTTCATCACAAACAGGAGATCCTTCATATTGTTTCTTCATATATGGTAATTCGTGCCATTTAAACTGACTATCTTGCTAGTCTTAGCCTCCATCGTTATAGTATTTAATAATGCTTCCAGAACAAGAACCAGCAGCTTTGATACCACTTATTGGGAAATTTGTGGTTATATCAGAGTTTGCTCACAACGGAATAATAATTCAGAGAGGCAAAAATAAAATACTGCAGAAAATAATCAAATAAAAATGACACAAATATTTACGTGGTTCACCCTTGATGATGGGCTACGTCCACGGGACACAATGTGAAATTTCTTCCACTATAAAAATAGTAGGTACAGAGAGAGTCGTCTCTAGATTAACACTAGAGGTATACAACAACAGAGATCTCACCAAAATCGTGGCACTCAAGGTGTTTCCCAAAACCCCAAAAATAATTTCCTCGCTATTTTGTCACTCACCCTTTAAGAAAAATTTCCCAAACTCTTAAAACTCTCTCACTCTCATCAAAGCAAAAATGTTTTGGCTCTCCTCATAAGCTCACACTTTTCTCTTGCTTATGGCTCTCTCCTTTTGTGTCCCTCTCTCTCACGCAAATTTTCATCAAAGCAAAAATGTTTTGGCTCTCCTCACAAGCCTCTCTTCGCTTGTGGCTCTCCTCACAAGCACACTTCTCTTTTCTTGTGGCTCTCCTTACAAGCACACTTCTCTTTGATTGTGGCTTTCACATTTTTTATGTGTCCTCTCCTCTCCCTTGTTAAGAACCATGCATTGCTATTTATAGGCAATACACTCTTAAAAGAGATAAGCAAAGCAAGATGTCAAAATCAATTTGAAAACAACTTGCAAGCAACCAAAGCAAAATTGGTTTTAGTAACTGATGATACATCAAATCCCACATTGGTAAGGAATAAAGGGGCTTGGGTCTTTATAATGCTCAAGTCCCTCCTCCCTAACCGAGGCGTCCCCCCTGGGGACAAAACCCGCTCTGAACTAAGACAGGACAATACCTCGTGTCGGTCAGAAGGGCTTCCCTCCCCCACACGAGGTGCCTTTTACTAGCTGTACAGGGCAAAAGCCGTAAGGGGAGAATCCCGTCTGAGCCGCATGGGGCACAAGCCGTAAGGGAGAAATCCCGTCTAAGCCGCATGGGGCACAAGCCGTGAGGGAGAAATCCCATCTGTCTGACTGTCTATTGTTCTATACAGGGAGGAACACCGCCTGGATCCGTCCTTGACAAGCACCTGCTCCAGCCAAGCCGATACTCTGCCTACCCGTGTGTCAGGATTTGGGCCGTGCATCATCAATGGCGCCGTCTGCGGGGTCGAAGTCATGTCCTCTACCCAAGCCCCTCACTTCGGGGGAACAACTGATGATACACCAAATCCCACATTGGTAAGGAATAAATGGGCTTGGGTCTTTATAAGGCTCAAGTCCCTCCTCCCTAACCGAGGCGCCCCCCTTGGGGACAAAACCAACTCTAAGCTAAGACGGGACAATACCTCGTTTCGGTCAGAAGGGCTTCCCTCCCCCACACGAGGCGCCTTTTACAAGTCGTACGGGGCACAAGCCGTAAGGGGAGAATCCCATCTGAGCAGCACGGGGCACAAGCCGTAAGGGAGAAATCCTGTCTAAGCTGCACGGGGCACAAGCCGTAAGAGAGAAATCCCGTCTGTCTAACTGTCTACTGTTCTATGCAGGGAGGAACACCGCCTGGATCCGTCCTCGACAAGCACCTGCTCCAGCCAAGCCGATACTCTGCCTACCCGTGTGTCAGGATTTGGGTCGTGCATCATCAGTAACCAAGGCCAAGTTGGCTTTGACAACCAAAGCCAAGTTGGTTTTGACAACCAATTTGCAAGAATCTAAATCCAAATTGGTCATTTCTTCCTTTTTTAATCTAAATCTTCATTGGATCCTTTATGTGGGAGGGACCAACTCACCAACATAACACAAAATATCACGAGACGTTTGATTTATGTAGAATTGAATTCCCTCCCTTTTACTGTGACCAAAAAATTGTATAAAAATAGGAAAATAGATGGAGGGCGAGATCCGAATTTCAATCCTTTGGTGAATTACATTGATGGTTAGGGAGAGAAGTGGAGGATGGACTTTTAAACCTCATTCACCAATATTTTCGGTTGAATTACATTGAAAGATGGGGAAAGAAGTGAAGGGTGAAATTCTATTTCAATGCATATACTAACACAAACTAGTTTACAATTGTAGATGCCTAAAAATTTTTAGAGATCTGCATGCATGCATGCCTAAAAATATTCATAAAATTAGAAGCTTTTTATTGGTAGAGTAAAAATATCCAAAAGTTAGCATTTTATATTTTTAGCCAGGACAATAGTATTTGACTATTTTTATAATTTTAAGCACATATTCCTACATTGATATGATATTTTTTTAAGTAATTGTGATAAAAATTAAATTTAAATTATAAAAAATAAGTTCCTTCAACATATTAAACTAATTTTGAGGGTTAAATTACTAAAAGTTTTAATAATGGTTTTTCTGAAGAAGCTCTTTATACTCACTCACGCATGTACATGCACACATATATATATATATACAAATACATGCATACATATTATGTATATGCACATACACGTACATACGTACGTAAATGTGCCTACACACGCAACTCCCAACCTCTATATGTGTATATACTCGCACGACGCGACCCTGACCCTCTCTCTTTGTGGAAGTTTAAGAGGGAGTATTTCATTTTTTTATTGCATATATTTTACTTGGATTTTGAATTCATATATATTTATGTGTGATTTAAAGCCTTAATATTTACTTTTACTGGAAATAAATATTTGAGAAGTAAATTGATATTAACAAAAGACATTTACATATTATCTTCCTGGTTAAATCTTTGAAACGGATGGGACCTCATTTTTTGTCATAGATCAAGTGGTTAAATTTCAACACCATAAGGGAGGAAATAGGAGATAATATGTCACAATTGACATATTATCACAATTGACAAGTGTTTTTGTCTTGTGCCCAAGACATTAGGCACTCCTTGCTAAATATTTATGCCTCCCACTCCAGTGAAAACCTCAAAAAATGAATCGATGCCCATCGTTTAGCCCAAGCATCAAAGCCGAGAAGGCCCTTCACTGTTGGGCAGAAAAGAAGAGAACGTGGAGCCCAAGTGGACAAACTTTATCAAGACGTTTTATGGACTTTGACTTCAATGATTTTATGTAAATTTTAGATGATTATTAATTTCAATTTGCATTATTATAACATTTAACCTCGGAAACTATATAAAAAAACATATACACAACTCAATTTTTTTTTAACACTAATACTTTGAACTCAATTTGAGAGATGGAAATTATCTACTTTGAATATATTAAATTATGGGGATAAATATAAAAAAGTATTATGTGGTTTAACGTTTTTTCACTTATAATCTTATAGTTTTTTTTTTTTTTTACATTTCAATATCCTATGATATTTATCGTTAATAAATTTAGGTCAAATTCACTAACATTGTTGATTATGACAATTTTGATGCTAACATGAATACTATCAACATGTTGGCATTCACGTCAGCACGTTAATGTTCACATGAGCATTCACATCAACACATCAACATCCACGTCAGCACATCAACATTCATGTCATCATAGTTAACGGTGTTAGTGAATGTAGCCTAAAATTGCTAACGACAAAAATCACAAGATTCTGAAGTGTCACGAAAAAAATTCACAGGCCATAAGTGAAAAAACACTAAACCATATGGTACTTTTTTATATTTATTACTAAATTATATCTAATGGTTAGATATATAATGTATATTTTGAGTGTTTTGCACTTTTTTTTTTGGTAATGAAGACTTACTGTTTATACACCATCATCGAGACAATGTGTTTTGCACTTGATTAATAAAAATATAATATGTGTATATTTATTACAAATAATATATGTATATGTGTTACAAATTTAATAGGAAAAATTATTTACAAAAGAAGGTCCCCTGAGGTTAGATCACAATTACTACTACATCTTTCTATCTTGGAAAATTATTAAAAACACTCTTAGTTTTGGATTTGTCAAACAATTTTCCCTTTGACTAAAAAGTGTAAGATATTCTTGAAATATGTTAT
This sequence comes from Mallotus japonicus, assembly GCA_949634005.1. NCBI lineage: Eukaryota > Viridiplantae > Streptophyta > Magnoliopsida > Malpighiales > Euphorbiaceae > Mallotus > Mallotus japonicus. Next base: position 22,135 of record CATIWK010048456.1, on the reverse strand, counting down.
TAGTCAAATGGCAAAATGATAATAATTATAAAAAAATTCTAAAACACCCCTAAAATTTTCAAATTTAGACTTAATTTAATTGAAATTAAAATTTATAAATATTTTTAAATATAAAATGCAAATACTTATGCATTTTGATAACCGGCCTCCATTTACACTAGTACAACTTCTAATTAATTTGTTGGAATAGTAACTTTTTAATTTAATTAAAGAATAATATGAAATTTCTACTATTTTTTATGCTATAACAGTGTAAAAAAAGTTCTTGATTTAAAAAATAAATTAAACATGGTATAATATTATAAATTTAATAAAAATTGAGGATAAATATTTATTAATGAAATTTTTTTGTTAAAATTATCATTTTTAATTTAATTTGATTTAATTTAATTAAATCATATGTTAAATTTCTTATTACTTTTAAATATTATAATAGTGTATAAAAGGTGAATAATTGTTTTTCCAAAAAATTGAAAAGAAATTAATTAAATATTGTGTAAATACAATTGATTTAATAAAATGAGAATACATATGTTTTTTTTATTTAATTTTTTCAACCAAAAAGAAATTTTTTGTTGAATTTATATTTTTTAATGTAATATAATATAATTATTTTTAATATTATAGTAGTATAAAAGAAAAAAAATGAATGAATTTTTTAGATAATATTTAATTAAATATGGTATAATATTATAGATTCAATTAAATGTGTGGGTAAAAATATGTCTTTTCCTATTATTTAACTTTTTTTAACAAAGAAAAAATTGTTTGAAAAATTTAAAACTGATGAGATTTTTAATAATTTTTTAAATCAAAAGGATGTAGTAGTAATTATAATCTAACTTTAGAGGTAATTGTAATTATCCTTTTTTTTAGACTGTTATTACTTTGTTAATACCCAATAGAGTCATATAGTGTATCAATTGTTAGTGTTAGTAGAGACTAAAAAATAAAAATTTAACCAATTATCTATGGGTGTCGGACACCACACGAGTGGATTCCACTAACTTCTTCATAGACATAATCAACAAATTATATTTTGAAATTTTAATCACATGATCTTTAAGGCCTCAGTCTATAGTCTAGACCTCATTGGATGAAGAAGTTGGAGTTGAGGTTGGTTTTTTTTTTTTTTTTTTACCCAGTGGTTATTTTCATGCCACATTAGAAAAAGAGCATAGAAGAAGTGGAAGTTTAAATCTGCACTCTCAATCTACATATGTTACACCTCTTGAATGCTAGGCAACACAAGGGAACAGAGTTGAGGAGGTGATCTACCTTTATTTGGAGGTTAAATATGTATTAAAAATCCTTAATCTAGATCTACCTAACCAAAAAATAACAATAGATTTTATGGGAGGAAACCGAAAGGGTGGGGGGAGTTGGACATAATATAATATAAAATGGACCTTTATTTGGGCCTAAAGAAGGAGGGGCCATACACAGCCAACCATCCACTTGTAAGATACTGTTGTTCCTATCCACTTTCGCTTTCACCTTCTTTATTGTATTGTTTATCTTCTCATTCTTCTTCCTCCGTTTTCTTATCTAGAAGATGAGAAAGTGGTGACCAAAGTGTTTGTGTCTAGGACATTCGGCCTATACCAAACTTTTTAGGGAAGGGTTTCATTACACATATTTTAATTCAATGTGTTGTCACTGAGGTTAAGAGATTAGGTTGTGTCTTGCAATATAAAAAAATCATGAAATATTTTAGTTGTTGGTGGTTTCACTTTTGTGAAGTATAAGTTTTGGGCATGTTTCCAAATCAAGAATGAGGTTTAGTGTAATATTCTTCTTACTTACTTGGTCAAATTCATTTGTGTTGGATGGTTGCACCAATCTTGTTACATGATGAAACTTGGAATTAATTGTTTGATAAATTGAGGGGAACACTTATTTTTATGAAATATTCATGTCAATAACTTATCAAATTCATCATAATTCTCCCTATATATATATATATATATATTATCATATGGTGAGTCAATAATAGTGACAACATCAACATTATTCAAAATTTGGTTGTCATGTTTCAATTGGCTAGTATTTTGGAGAAAGATGTTGCTCAATTACTTTATTCTTCATATCCTTATATAATATACAATGTACATTATTACTTAAATTTTCTAGAGGTCAACTAAAATTCCTATGTAATTGGATTTGTACTAAATATATAAGGACAAGTTTCTATTTTATATATATACGTCTTCAACAATACATAAATGTTGGGTTTTTTCAATTTTGATTTCCTATTATTATTGAGAAAACGACTACACATACTTAATCAGAAATAAAACACATTATTTCACTATTCTATTTTTTTTTACCACTATATAGCACACTAATATTATATTGTATTACCTAAATTTTGTAGAGGTCAACAAAAGTTTCCAATGAATTTCTAATTAGTTGGTTTTTTTTTTTTTCATTCAAAAATTATGATTTGAATTTGAACTAAACCATGGTAGTTATTTATTTATTTTTTGTAAATTATTTTATTGCACAAAGTGTTTATAACTTCAACCAATTTTAATAAATGAAAGATTCATTAAATTTTGTTACCATCAATATAAGCATATCAATCAAGTTAAATTCGATTAATTTTATTCTAAATTTAATAAAGAAAAAATATAACTTTCTGTTTTGTAATTTTAATTCATGGTAAATAAATTGTATAATTTTTTTATAATATCTTAATACCACTTTTTTTTAACAACATATTATTGACATATGAATGAAAATATTAAAAATTGTGAATAATTTATATGTAAATTTGATAAGATATCATGAGGTGTAAAATCTCAATTTTATTATTGTATATTTACTTAATTTAAAAAGAGAGAACTGTTTTTCTATTGTGTAGTTATCGAATTTTTTTAAATTATTTAACTTTTCTATTAAAAAAATTATTAAATTAATAGTTAGAAAATTTTTATTACTTTGTAATTCTTTACAGATCAAATCAAATTGATCAATATCATGTAAACTACAGGTAGGTCAAATAAAAAAATCATTGTATTCAGCTATATTTCATTAAATTATTTTTAATATATAAGATACTAAAAATCCCCAAAAAAAAATTATATAATTTATTTTTGTTTATTGTTTTCCTTCAACAAATCAAAAAGGATCGCACGTGTGAATTCATAAATAAATTCTTACAAGTTGCACATAATACAGCTAAGCTGTCATCGTAATTACAAGGTACGTAGTCCTTTTAACACACGGTAATAAATAATGCACAGTCAAAAATCTAGTCAGACCATAGTCATCTAACGGTAAAAAAAAAAAAAAGAAAATAACCACTACCGACAGTCTGAGTCTAACATTAAAGCTCACTTCACGAGAAGCTCTAATGATGTTTTATTCTCTTCCTAAGCTCTCCTCTTTATCCAACGGTCCACAATCCATCTCTACTCCAAATCTAAATCTCCACCGTCCATTCAGATTTATACCACTCAAAAAAAGCAAAAATAAAGAAAAATCTATCATCGTCATCCTCTGCTCTTTCTTGCTGCAGTTCAGATCTTGCTGTTGCTTCTTTAGAAATTTTTGTAGTATCCTCATTTTACCCTTCTGAGAAGCACCGCAGTTGAGAATGGTTGAGGCACAAACATGGGCAACAAGGAGAATGAGCAATCCAAGATTGGATGCTAATTCCACCACCACCACAGTGACCACCACAGCTGACCAGGTTCTTGATATTCCGGCAACCCCACCTGGGGATGTTCGTAACAATGCTTATAATTCAACCGTTGGATCTTACTTCTCTCCTAATGTCTTAACGGCTATGATCATTGCTTCTTGGTACTTCTCCAACATTGGTGTTTTGCTTCTCAACAAGTATCTTCTCAGTTTTTATGGGTACCGTTACCCAATATTCTTGACAATGCTGCATATGATTTCTTGCGCTTGTTATAGCTATGGAGCTATAAAGTTTCTTGAAATCGTCCCATTACAGCATATTTTATCAAGGAAGCAGTTTTTAAAGATCTTTGCTTTAAGTGCAATTTTTTGTTTCTCTGTTGTTTGTGGGAATACTTCTCTAAGGTACTTGCCGGTTTCTTTTAATCAAGCTATTGGAGCTACCACACCATTCTTTACTGCAATTTTTGCATTCTTGATTACTTGTAAGAAAGAATCAGCTGAGGTTTATTGTGCACTTTTGCCTGTTGTTTTTGGGATTGTTTTGGCTAGTAATAGTGAGCCTTTATTTCATTTATTTGGTTTCTTGATCTGTGTTGGCTCAACTGCTGGGCGTGCTTTGAAATCTGTTGTTCAGGGGATTTTATTAACATCAGAAGCTGAGAAGCTACATTCTATGAATTTGTTGCTGTATATGGCACCTATGGCTGCTTTGATTTTGTTGCCGTTTACCCTATACATAGAAGGGAATGTAGCTGCAACTACTATTGAGAAAGCTAAAGGGGATCCTTTTATTGTGTTCTTGTTGATTGGGAATGCAACTGTGGCTTACTTGGTGAATTTGACAAATTTTTTGGTCACCAAACATACAAGTGCTTTGACTCTGCAAGTGTTAGGCAATGCTAAGGCTGCCGTGGCTGCTGTTGTTTCTGTTTTGATCTTCAGGAATCCGGTGACTGTAATGGGAATGACAGGATTCGCGGTTACGATCATGGGGGTGGTGCTTTACAGCGAGGCTAAGAAGAGATCCAAGGTTACAACTCACTGAAAGATAAAATTGAAAAAAGAAGAAAAAAAAAGATCCATTTTCATTGCCATAAACACTGGTGCGGGCTCTTTCTCCTCCTTTTGGTTTATTACTTTTGCTTTATGTTCAATTTCAATTAAAAATTTTTAATGGAAGGAAAGAAGGGAATTTGGATCAAATTGGACTGTACAGTACATTGGAACAAAAGGGAAAGGGTTATACTCTTTTCCTATTTTTTTTTCTTTCTTTTTGAATTGTTACTATTGGGGTGGTTATAGAGAATGAAATTCTCTATAGGTTTTCCCTGTGTGTAACTTTATATATTGAATTCTCTGCAATTGAAACACGAAACAAACTGATTCAAATATTGATGTTTTCAATATTTTGCTTTATTGGAAGAGAGAACAAAGTTCTCTCCTTTCATTTGTTAAATCATACTAGCTGTTGTTGCATAATTCATTAGTCCTTTATTGTTATGCAATTCCATTCTTTTATGTATGTGCATCAATTTAGCATTGATGTGGAGGTGTTTTCTCTTCTTTCTTTCGTTGGCCATTCGTGCTTCTTGTCCTGATCTAAATAGCAGCAATTCTTTTGTTGTTTCTCCATAATTATTGGTTTGAATTCTATGTTAAAGAAAATTTCTAAACCAAAAGGAGAGTGAGAAGTGTTGAAGAATGGTGTAGTGCCCTTGGTTGAATACTTGTAGATACTGAGTTTCATTTGACATACATCTTTCTGAGGTAAATCGTGATCTTTATCGAGAACTATGGTTTTATTGAACAGAGCATGTCAATTGCTTGCTTTTATTTGATATCCATTGTTTGTGGCATCTTGAATCTCTTGATAATTACATACACAAAACAAATGGCTGGAAGATATCTGACTCAGCCTGCTGGCAAACTTCGGATAAGCACACATGTCATTAATTGATCGGTGTCTCTTTCAAGTAAAGAAGAATGGACTTTTCAATTATTCATATTACTATTCGCCTTCACATGATTGTAAGATTCTGTAATTCTTTTGAAGGAAGCTACCTAGTTGATTTTGAGTTTAAACGTGTTAATTTTTGTTTTTCATTGTGCTAAAGTGTTCATATTTTGATCCACCATGGCCATGAGATTAGCTTCTTGTTGTTGGATGATTGGATCCATTACTACGTAGTGAAATTTTTCCAATGAGGTTTACTTGATCAAACTTTGACATTTATGTGGAGTTTTATTCTGTTAGAAGAGTCCTATAAGTAGTTAGGCTCCGAGTAGAACTCTGATTATGTGCATGAATTATCAAATGACAAGCATGTTTCAAAGGAATATGCACCAAGACCGTGTTGATTCACCTTGAATTTAACATGAAGCTGACATGCATACAATCAGTTGAGGCCAAAAGACTTCTTATTTTGGTCATGGTGTCTTCTTGTCTGTCATAACAACCAAATGCTTTATTTTTATTGGTTTGTTGAAATAAAAATAACAACCAAGTGCTGCTATGCTATTGGTTTATTTTTATTGCATTTCAGTAACTTCCTGAGCAATGAACTGTATGCATCATGTGGGACATTAAAAAAAAGTTGCCATTGCTTGAAATTTTTGTGGTTGTTAGAACTTCCTTCTCAGGCTGGCTTAGTATAGCTTAATCTTCCCTATTAGTTGAAGGGTAGGATTAAAAATCTTGTCCCAACTGTAGTCATTCTGAGGTAGATGGTGTCAAGCCAAATCTTAAATGTTCAGGCTCATTAAATCGCCAAAATATTTTTGTTCACACTTCCCTTTTCGGCACATATATAGTCAATGATAATGTGAAAGCAATGAATGAAATGTGATCAGCAGAATTTCTTGTTTAGTATATTTCAAGATCCTTTGAGCATAGAGTGCTATATTTGCGCAATCCTTATTTTATTTTTTTTTTGAAATTTACAGTCACTTTACTGTTGCAAAATTAAACAAGAAAAATCACAAAAACATAGAGATATATGTGGTTCGGTCAATGTGACCTATGTCCACGGACAGGAAGAGTAATTTTATTGATTTTAATTTTCAAGTACACAGAACATACACCACCAAACACCCATATATATAAAAAAACCCCACATCAAATCAGGTTGCTCCAATTGGGTCAAGTTCTTACCCCGCACCTTCTTTTGGGTCGAGCTCCTAAAATATTTCGGGCGCCACAAAATTCTAGTCATTTAACAGATACATTTTACTTAAGACTCAAAAAGATCTTGAGGCTGGTGAGCTTTTATTTTGTTACCAGAAAATGAAAAATATGAACATCAAGCCATATGCATATATGATTTGCATATGGTTAAGTGCTGCTAAACTACTACAATTTAGCAATGGCAATTTATGAACGAGTACAGAGTCCTTTAGGTAAATGAAAGAAAGAAAGAGGCCACTCAATGCTAGTGCAAATAATTAAAGACGAATATGGAACAGAACATATATAAAATCCAATAAGCCACTCATTGCTAGTCCTGTACTCAATTTTCAACTGAGCAATGGCTGGCCGGCTAAGGTGGGATGAGTCCTCTTGCGCCACAAAATGTGCACAGCAAGAGATTGATGGTCTCTCTTGCACATATAATACGACTAGGAAATTGTCCGTGAACTTAATTTTTTTATATAATTATAAAATTGTTATTTGTTTAAAAAATAATAATATGCTAATGATTTTTATGATAGAATGGAAAAATCATTGGAATAAATGTCTTTCATTTATATATCCACCACACACAAAATGGAAAATATCATTATTTTTTTTATAATTGAGAATTGTTGAGTATTTTTTTGTCAAACCAATGTTACGATAATTTGTTTAAAGAATGAGTATTTTTTTTATTGATATAGGAATCATATATTGAGACTCGTAACTTTAAATTTATTTATATGTTTGTATGCTGTTCGTGACATGACTCATCTATAATTCACAAACAATTTAAATTTTACTTATCACTTTTTTTTTTACTTGTGCTCATGTATACCCTTAATTTCAAGCAATATTAGTTTTAAATCAATTAAAAAAGTATTATAAATTGATATAAATTAAATAACAAAAAGAAAAGCTAAGAATGCATAGAAACGGTTGAGACTTTACAATTACATCTCAAATTTGACCAATTCTTAAATTAACAATCATATTTAAGAAATAATAAACATGTACATATTCAAATAAAGATAATGAGAAATTACCTAAAGTGAATGAATATTAAAGAGAAGAAGCGGAAATGGTGAAAAGAAAATGGAGTGTAGATAAAAGAGGTTATTAAGAGAAAAAATGAAAAGATATTAAAGAGACGGATAGTAAAAGGTGAATAAATATTAAAAAAGAGAGAAAATGGTAAAATATATATTAAATAGAAGAAATGAAAAGAATAGGTAAATATATATTAAACAGAAGAAGGAGAAAAGATAAAAAAAATTTAAATAAGCTAAAAATATAGAACGTTAGGTGTCGAAATTATATGAAATTTCATGTAATTTGAGCTTTATAATATATATATATATACACACACACTTGGACTGTTTTTTTGGAATGTTACTTAAACATATATTGTCCCACAAATAAGTAGCTTTTCTTTTGTTGTTATGGCTATTATTCAAATGGTGTTTTCCTTTCTTTCTTTATTTTCCATTTGTCAAATGGAGCCAATATACATATAATTAATTTTGATTCTGAGATTTTATTCTTCAATACCCACTACTAAAATAAGGTCTGTTTTCATGGTTTCCATGTGCTTGTTGATGATTAAACTTTGTCGCAATTGATATTTGATACAAACTTTCATCTGCCTAATATTATTTTGCCACGGGCAATAATCATGTCCTAAAAAATTATTTTTTGATTAATTTATCATAATTTTTTTAACTTAAATATAAAAATTATTGTAGATATGCTTTTCCAAAAACTTTAACAATTTATATAATTATTTTTATGATAAAATAAAATTTTTTATATTTATTATTCAATTATATTATATTAACACTCAGAATTGCTAATAAAATGGTAATATGTAATTCTCTCGTTAACATGATAATATGATATATTGTTAATAGATGAATGATGTTGTGTCAATTTTGTTTTAAATCTATCACATTAAATTAACTAACAATATAAATTTAATATATTTAAAATTATTAAAGATAAAATATATATTTTAATTTATATATTATAAAAGAATATGTGATAAAATTGTCAAAATATAAAATTATACTTTCTCCTAAATCTTTTACTAGAACATATTTCTATGGAAATTTGGTGCTCACAATTCACAAACAATGAAAATCCCCTCATTGTCTTTTCATCATCCATTAAAAGTATTTTATTACGTCTTAGTGTGTTTTAATTAACATTCATATGAGCAAGAAATATCACAAACATAAATTTACAGTTTTATACAAATGTAACACAAACAAATGCAATAAATTTTCCACATGATTGAACATTAAAAAATTAATATAAGGAATAGATCTTTACCACAAATTGAATTTGGAAGAAATGTTGTTCCAAAAAAAAAAAATTTGGGAGAAACATGTCATTTATTATCCCCAATCAACACTATTACAAGCAAGTATTAAATCCAAAAAAAAAAAACGCAAACCAATAAAAGAAACACTCAATTACCTAAAACCCGTCAAGTTCGATACCTTTTTCCCTACATTCCAGTTGTTAAAAAAAAATTAGCCCAAGCCCAACCACTAAAGAATGCTGTTTTTACACATCATTTCAATATTATACCACTACCATCCCAAGAATTCCAGCCATGGCAACAATCCAGCCATAGTAAACAGATACATTAACAATAGCAGTTGCAGCTGATACTGGGTTGTTGTCACTTGGAGAAGGTGAAGCCATCGGAGAGGCTGCTGGAGATCCCAACTCAGGCAGTACAGTTATGGCAAGTTTCATGTTACCTGACTCGCAGTGCTTGCCCACACTACAAATGTACCATTTCTTGCCAGGAGATGTAAGTGTGATTGTATCTTCTCCACTGGTGAATGCCTCAGTGGTAGCACTAGCAGCAGAGCATTCTTGGAATCCAGCTCCATCAACTCTTAGTACATTGTGCACTCCTGGTGGATACTTAAAAACTGTACCAATCAAGAAAATTAATCAGCACATCAAGAAACTCAATAGCATAAGAAGTAATGATTGTGACTAAGACACTATATACGGGGAGCTGGTAAGCTTACCAAGTTTATCACCAACATGAAACTCCTTTCCATTAGCCCAAGCTTGATAACCGAAGTTAGTAGTCCAACCTGAGTCATCACCAACTAAATGTTCTACAGCCAAATTTGGAGTAGCAAGAAAAGCTACAATGGCAATGACCATAAAAATCTTGGAAGAAGCCATTACAGAACCTGCAATTCTACAAGAAGCAAAACCCTTTAAATCTTTGGTTGATGATTCTTGAGATGCTGGCTCTTGTTATGTCTAGTGGCACGACTAGAGCTAAAATATTGCTGCCAATTTATAGAGCAGCACTTGACTCGCATAAAGCAGGTGTTTCTAACAAACGTAGGTTATGTGTCCGGCTACTGGAGGTGAGACTGCCCAATGGCAGAAAAGTAATGTTTTTTGAGTTAGTAACATTACATAATTAGTTTCTTTTTGGATTTTTTTAGGTAAAGACTGGTTCAATAAATTGCAAGAGAAGGTGACACTTTTCTTTTTGGACATTTATACAGCACTAAACCTGCCACATGTGTAAATGAAATATGTCTTTGACATCTTCTTGAAAAGTAAGATGCAAAGAGATTTAATAATAATAATAATAATGGACAGATAACATTAGTTTTGGCAAAATGATGGCAAAAAGTAGGGAGAAGTTTCCTGCAGACCTGACTAGTGCTTGCAAGCATTGTTGCAGTGCAGTCCACTAAGCACTAACATTTAAATTTCAATGTTTAGGACTCTAAGATGGTCCAATCCATCTAACTTTTGGCATCTAGACTCATTTCATGTTTATTTGCAATTTTTTTAATTTACAACTTTGCCCTTTTTTTTCCACGATATAGGAGATGTTTAAATTGGAAGGAGCCTTGTCTCCAGATGTTGGCACTGAGTAGTTCTTCTCTGTTCCTGTTGTCAATTCTTCATGGAAGATTGTTAAGAAGGATAAAAATTTACTTTAGTCTTTTATGGAAGGAGGGAGTTTGGTTTACCCAACCTTCTTTTTCATAACAAGACAGAAACCCCAACTAAACATACATTAGTTTCGAATGAAAAATAAAGAGTGTCATTTTATAATTTGTTAAAGATAACAATTTTTTTCTTATTGAGTTGTTCTCATTTAAGCTAGTGGAAAGCTGTTTTCGCTTAAATTAAGTTTCAAGTTTGAATTCTAATTTATACAGTGGTGTTAATTAATTGTTAAATTTTTTTTATCATTTTTTGGTCCTGATTGGATCCAACCAAGATTAAATTACAATTAAAGTTAAAGAAAAGAAAGGAGATCATTTTTGTTTGTTACACAATCAATCAGCCAATGCTTAAAAGCGTCAAGGCTTTTGCGTTTAGGCTCTAAGACAAGAAAATAACAATACACTGAAATGAAATTAAGAAATTTTACAGCTGGTTCAACCAAATTATTACATCCACAATTATCTTGAATACTTGTAAGAAAACGTGAGTTCGTGAAAACTTTTTTTTGTCAACTTCAGTTGATAATAGTAGACTGTCTATGCCACAATTTTTTTTTTTTTTTCATCACGAGAATCCCTCTAATGAACTAAATTTTAATCCAAGAAAGTATCGGTCATCTACGTACCAAACAACCACCCCAAGCTTTTTTCTTCTTGTGATTTCCCTGAAGCATATGATACCAGCAACACACAAGGAAGCATGCATGATATCAAGAAAAGCAAATATAAAAACCATATACTATGTTGTGCACCGAACTCTAAAATCTTGGGTACTTGTACTTTTATCTTTTTAGAATAAGCAAAAATGGAGAATAGAGCAAGATCAACTTCTGATCCTGATTTTCCTGGTCAGACACATTTTGTGGATATCCATGAGGTGTTGCCAGAGGAGGAAGAAGAAGAAGAAGAAGGAGAAGTGAAAACAAGAATGATGGACAAGGCTAAAAGGGGTCATAATAATAGACAGTTTAAAGTTAGAGAAGTAAAGAGACCACTAAATAGGAGTTTTAGCAGGCAAGTCTCACTGGAGACGGGCTTCTCAGCACTAAAGAGAGAATCTAAGGCTAAAGATGAAAGGAGGATTAATCTTCCAAGAAGTGGACGTAGTTTTGGAGGATTTGATTCTGTTAACAGGATTAATGGAGAAGCCAGAAAAGGAGATTTTAGTATCTTCAAAACTAAATCAACTCTTAGCAAGCAGAACTCTTTGTTGCCTGGCAGAAAGGAAAAAGATCATACGGAGACTCAAAAGATTGACAGTTCCAATGTCCTTGATGATTCTGTTCATGAAGGTGTTCCTGCTGGAAGATACTTTGCTGCTCTTAGAGGACCTGAGCTAGACCAAGTCAAGGTGACAAACTTTGCTCATAAACTGAGTTTTTTTACTTCACATTCTCGCATTTGATCAACTTATTATGTTCATATGCATTAGCTGTTTCAATGGCATAGAAGTTTCAGAATTGACATCTTTTATTTTTTTCTGCAGGACTATGAGGATATTCTCCTTCCAAAAGATGAGACTTGGCCTTTTCTTCTTCGATTCCCAATCGGTTGCTTTGGTATCTGTCTAGGCCTAAGTAGTCAAGCTGTGTTATGGAAGGCACTTGCAAACAGCCCTGCTACAAAATTTCTCCACATAACACCATTCATCAACCTTGCCCTCTGGCACTTGTCCGTGGCGGTCCTCATGTCAGTTTTCTTCACCTACATCCTCAAATGTATTTTCTATTTCGAAGCTGTCAAAAGAGAGTATTTTCACCCTGTTCGTGTCAACTTTTTCTTTGCACCATGGGTTGTCTGCATGTTCCTAGCCATTAGTGTACCTCCTTCTCTAGCTCCTAAAACCTTGCACCCTGCACTCTGGTGCTTATTCATGATTCCATACTTCCTTCTTGAGCTCAAGATTTATGGCCAATGGCTTTCTGGTGGAAAGAGACGTCTTTGTAAAGTAGCTAATCCATCTACCCACCTTTCTGTGGTGGGAAACTTTGTTGGAGCAATTTTAGCTTCTAAAGTCGGATGGCAGGAAGTAGGCAAGTTCTTGTGGGCAATTGGGTTCGCCCATTATCTTGTGGTGTTTGTGACACTGTATCAGAGATTGCCCACGAGCGAAGCGTTGCCTAAGGAGCTGCATCCTGTGTATTCTATGTTCATTGCAGCCCCTTCAGCTGCAAGTATTGCCTGGGAAACTATTTATGATGACTTCGATGGGTTGTCAAGAAATTGCTACTTCATTGCACTGTTTCTCTATATTTCCCTTGTTGTACGTATCAATTTCTTCACAGGGTTCAGGTCAGACTAATCCCTCTTTTGATTCCTTTTATTTTCAGTATAGTATATACAAAGTTTCTATGGATTGCGAATTTAAGATTACACTACGCTCTCTGTCAACTTCTCAGGTTTTCAGTAGCATGGTGGTCTTACACTTTCCCTATGACAACAATATCAGTAGCAACCATCAAGTATGCAGAACAGGTCCCTGGAGTTCCAAGCAAGATCCTTGCACTTGTGCTTTCTTTCGTGTCATCAGCAATGGTATCGGTGCTGTTTGTGTCCACCCTTCTCCATGCTTTTGTTTGGCGAACATTGTTTCCAAATGATCTTGCCATTGCCATAACGAAGAGACTTGTCAAGGAGAGGAAACCCCTGAAGAAAGCCTATGATATAAGGCGATGGACAAGGCAAGCTCTGAACAAGCAAAATCCAGAAAGCAAGAACTTCGACGGAGAAAATGAGGGAGTTCCCGCTCCACAGTAAACGGATGATAGAATCAATGTCAACATTACAGCATTTGTAGTCCTCTTACATGTTACATGGCATTTGCCTTTATCCAAAATGGCATGTAAAGGGACCCATCATATATGGCGCAACTATTGATCCTCGTATAAATTTTAGGTCATTTATTTAACAATATGATTTCTATATTCATCTTTTTTTTTTTTTTTGATATTATTCATCTTCTATCGTATGGAGTCATTATATTACATCACTGCCAGCAGAAAACCAAAAATGCAAATAAGAACAACGGCAAGAGATCTTCAGCATAAAGGACCTCTAAAACAAAAGTATATTCTGTAACTTTTCATTAATAGCCATTGCATGTGGCGTTCATGCTACAAAAGGATCTGAAGATGATATGAGGTTGAGTAAGCCTAATGGCTGTAACTGTACAACATTGGCCCTGCAACCGGTTTATTGGACTAAGGACAGAGATCTACAAGATGTTGGAGACAGAAGTTAGCTTTACATGACTGATCAGTTTCTTCTCAGCTAAATAATACCTTTCAGTAAATTTGACTAATGCTGACTCCGTATACAACAAAAATGCTGCTATCTTTTTCAACTGTTTTGCAATGTTCAGGTATTCATCCATTTGATGTCTCCATTTCACCATCACCGGACACCCAAGCTCCTATGGCAATTTGAAAGTAAATTCACATTTTGGAACAAAAATATAGGAGAAAGATGATGCGCAAAGGAATCTCAGTTATGTTGCATACCTCATGCTTAATTTATTTCCAACTTCACTGGATTTAGTCTGCTTTCCACCAAAAATCAGTGGCTTTTCTTTTGCTGAATGTATCATCATCTTCAAAATGACGAGAAATTCAATGCATCAAATATGAGAAAATTTGAAAGTAAATAAAAGTCTTTCGACTAGAATTGTAAGTTAAATTTAGTAGCTAACAGGAAAAAAAAAAAAAGAGAAGATATATCCTGGATGGTGCAAAGACATACCTTATGCTCTGTTTGCAAATTATTCAATGTATTTTCTTTTGAGTCCTTGAAGTCAATGAAACAATTATGAATATTAAGTAAAGTGAAATTTGAAACTCAATGGTAGCTCTTGTGTCAATAAAATTGAGAGTTTATGGAACAAGGAGAACCTTTATGGACACAAAGCTTGGTCTCGGCAATTGTAACTGATATCCATTATTTGGCTGGAGCTCAGATGTCAATGAAAGCTAGCATTAAAGAAGAAGAGATAAGAATCTAAAGAATTACAATGATGCAAAGGCCATGCTAATAAGAGGATAATGTAAAAACGATGAAATATATGCTATAGCATACTGCAAACAGCAAATGAAATTATCAATAAAGACATTTTCAAAATTTTCTTTCTACAGTTTACCTTACTGAAAAGATCTATGGGTGGATTAATCCTCTTTTCTGTTCGGAAATTAAATTCCTGCAGTGAAAACACTGTACTGTCTCAGATAACAATGCAAACCAATTAATAAATAAGAAAACAGAAGCTGGGAACAGAGTACATTACCATTGGAACTGTGGTTTCCCTCTTGCTATTTCGGAAAACACCAATATCTCCTTTACTTGTGAATATCTGCAGTCAAACATGAAGTGGGTGTTCTGCAGTCAGACATGAAGTAGGTGTGGATTTGGAATTGCAAATGCAAGATTTTTTAGCATATCATCCTATACGTTAATACATTACCTTCTTATTCAGAGGACGAGCTTTGAATACATGTGATGCATTACATACGTCCTGCTTTTGAGTATCCATGGTGCTAGGTCTGAGCAAAAGAGTGACAGAAAATGAGCACATTTTTTCTCCTATTCCATATTAAATTTGTTTCAATTTATAAACATCACCAGCTTAAAATCAGCATTTCTTTTGCTCATTAAGGAATTGATATACATGCTAATACTATTACCTTCTGGATTTGCTCATTAAGGAATTGATATACATGCTAATACTATTACCTTCTGGATTCTCTCTTTCCATTTTCTGCAGCAGAAATCGTACTAGGTTTGTCTGACACCTGCAACAACAGAAATTCAGGTCTCTCTTTCCTATTCATCATGTACGTAATACAGGATGCAGCAAAATACCAATGAGAATAATTCAAGACATACTTTTCTGACAAGGCAATTAAGCATATTCCACTTAGAGTTTAATATAATAAGACCAATCAATAGTCAGGATTTAAACCAAGGATAAAATAGAGCTTCCAGTAAGAAAGATGATTGCAAGGGAAAAGCCAGGAACTTTAAGCAACCTGTTCATAATCATTGTGCCAAAGTGAGGAAGATGAAACTGCAGATGCATGCTGCATTGCCCTCTCTAATGTCTTCAGATGAAATTCCTGAGAAGCAGTGCAACAATGTGAGCTCCAAATAACAAACATGAAGATATTTTTTCAACACAGCAGCTTGTAATAATTCTATTTGTTTCCTTAAAGAGGTACAAAAACCATGTTTGTTACTGGTTGATCATGGGGCAAAAAAAGTGTTTCTCCAGACAAAAGCATGCACTTACTTGAAACTCTGGCAACTTTAAGGTGCTCTTCTTTGGCAGAGGCAATGAAGGAGCCTCAAGAATCTGCAAAAGGAAAACAAGGATTCATGTAGCACGACACAGAGACTCTACCCAGATCCACAAACCAGAAACTTCAAATACTAACTTTTCTGTTTAATGGACGTGCTCTGAATCTTTGTGCAACCACTGTCACATGTTGGATCTCTGTGCTATTCTTAGGCCTGGATGTTTAAGAAAATATCAATGGATCTGCATGAAATTAAGGAAACACTGTACACTTCCTCAGGTGTTCAAAAAGATGCAACAAACCTCATTCTTTGTTGTGCCCTATATGCTGTTTCAAGGTCTGGCTCTCTTGGAATTGTAAGCCTCAGCCTTGATTGAGCAGAGCTTTTATCAATAGCACAATCCTGCAAGACCACATAAAAATATTTGATATGCCATTATCTGATCACGTAAATTAAGTCACATAAACTCTAACTTCCCTTATTCACCCACATTATACCACAGATTTGGAGCTTACCCTTTTCTATTGAATCAAACCTGCAAAAGATAACTTACAAATTCTTCTACAGTTTGAGGTTTTATGTTGTCCAATCCAGCAATAAGAAATACCCCTTTTTACACAAAACTTATAAAATGATCTGTTAATAGAAATAAGGTTTCTGTTCCTTATAATCAAAAGCCTAAATGTCATTATTTACCTCAGGTCTTTAGTAGTTTAGAGAGGCAAGAGATGATTCTGTTTTTACCAAACATGAAACGAAAATTATTTCATACTTTAATGGGAAGATTAAGAAAGCAAGCAAATACCTTTTTAGGAGCCTTGTGGATGAAATCAGTTTGCTGCTTTGCATCACCAACCTGGTATATAGAACAAGTAAATCAATGGAGCAAAAGATATCAACACACCTGCCTCTAGTGTAACTTCAACTCGCCTATTTTTCTGCTTGCTAAAGAACATATGTATGCATTTTCATTAAAATGTGGAAAGTATTGCTCTTAATTCGAATGTAAGAATTTTTATACAATGAATATTTCAATTTAAACCAATACATTGAAAAGAATATCATTAATTAGCAAGAGAACTTTCAGAGTTAGTTCTTCAAGATGTCAGTAATTAAAAAAAGAACAAAATAATTCAATCTGCATACCTTACGAGAATGGCCCCCCTCTAGTTTCTGCCTCTTTGCAGCTTGACTTTCAACTGCAGAAGAGCCACATGTGCTTTTCTCCCTTTGATCAAATAGCTGCTGAAACCTAGAAAACATGAAATGTAACATTAATCAGCCACTATATTCTAAAATGCAACTCATTTTAGATCCCAAATGCTGATATAGTTTTTTTTGTAAATGGAGCCCAAGACACTATCATCTATAATCATTGGAACAAATATTACCTCCCAGAGAAAGAAAAAAAAAAAAAAAAAAGATGAAAATGTTTTCCAAGAATCACCTGGAACCATCAACTTGTGGAGGCCGATTTTGCTTGGCCAACACACTTGCCGTAGGTTTCATCAAAGTTGAACTCCTAGGAACATTTGGCTTAACAGCGGACTTCACCTTGGCTTTTGACTTACCAGTATATGTATGATTATAATAAGTCAATTCTGCAGGCACATCAGCAGTAATATCAAATTCAGATATGTCACAAGAAGCCAGCGGTCAATCTATGGCAGATTTACAAACAATTTCAAAGGTAACCATTTCAGCTAAAGTGACTACCGTAATAAGATATTCAACATAAATCATATTCAAATCAAAAACATCTACAGCACCAAACAATCTTAAAATCTCTAGTAGTAAATGCATAACAAACAATGATAACCTGCTGCCAATTCAAGTGGTCTACTTGGAACTTCTCGGAGATGGCCACTTTGCAAGTTGGAAAAGATCCCTCTATACATATTTTCATCTGCAAAAGTAAATACATGAGCTATTGATAAGTTAACAAATTACCCTTATAAACAGTAAGCTTAAACATGCTTAATAATCACCATCGCTACCTTTATTATCCACCTTTGTGCCTTCTAAAAACCCAACTCCGCACTCTTCACTAATCAAAGTTTCCATATTTCTCGCTTCTTTAGATTCTGGAGAGCGATCAATATTCTCCAACAAAGTTTCCTCTCTCAACACCAACTTTGCCACAAAAGCTAAAATTTTCAAACAAAAAATAAAAATTACAATCAGCTACCGATTTGAACACACATTTCCACAATCAATCAATCAATAAAAAACAGCAGAAATGAGGGATTTTGAAGAGGTTTACGAGAAGGAGGATAGCTCTGAGCCACATCAAACCAGCGCTCAGCCTCACGCGCCTCCGCTAGTGACTCTTCACGAGTAAAATCGAAGTACATTGCAGCATCAAACTCGTAATCAAGATCAACTTCTCGCGCTTCGAACACTAACATCTCCACTTCCATTTCTTCATCTTCCATTTCCATTTCTCTCTATCTCTCTGTCACGCTCTCTCAACAATTGATTCGCTGAACAAAAAAAAAAAAAACCCTAAAATCCTCGAAGTTGAAGCTTGCAATTCTTTTTGAAAGCAGCAGCAGCAGAAGGGAGGAGAACCAAGACCGCACTGTAGCATAAATAGTCAGATTTTTATAAATTAAAAAAATCAATAAAAGTACAATATTGTATAGCACAGGGTACAATCACATTGTTCAGCTTTTTTTATTTTTCATTTTTGGATTTATTATATAAAAAATCTGTAACGATCGGAAATTTGAATTTATTGAAAAAAAACTGAAACTAATATAACGTTGTTGATGACTTTTAAGACGGTTTTGCCCTTAGTGATTTTGAGAGAATGGCGAAGGTTGTGTGAAATTTGAATGGGGTGTGGGGATAATATGGTAAATTGAGTGTTTGTGGAGAGGCAGGCAAAGGGTTTCATCGGGGTTTGGGATATTTGGCATCGGGCGGCGAGAAACTGTCGACGGAAGTCTCTGAAATTTCGGCGGAGATCAGTTTTGCCCATGGAGAATACATGGAATTACGAGATTGCCATTAACGGTTATGTTCATTTGTCGGGTATTGAGATGTGGAATTGTGGGTTCGTTTGCGAAATTCAAAAATGAGAGGGAGACGATAGAAGGGTAATTTTGGAATTTGAGTATAGACAACAGTATGATAGACCAATGTAGCCGAAGTCTAAAAATGTCCGACAGTGGTCCTTGATAGAAGTCGGCTTGTCCTCCTAAAAGCTTGTAGAATAGAAGATGTCAATTTATATTTCTAATAGATATATTTCTAAATTTATCCTGAAAAAATAGCTTCTTTTATGTATTAGTTTAATGTATTTAAAAACAAAATTTTAAAATTTTTTAAGATTTTTATTGCAAATATTTTTTTTTCTAAATTTGCAATATCATTACACTAAGAAGAAGAAGAAGAAGATGGGAGACAAATACAAATGAAGAGTCATACGAACTCTAGAAGAAACTAAAATAAGAGCTTTTCATACTAATGTTTTGCATGCCAATGAGGTTGCCTATATGACAACCACTTATCTGTCAACTTGTGAAACTTGACTATCTAGTCTAAGCAACTTCAAGTTTCACACAACTTTGGCAATAAATATATGAGAAGAAAAGTCCTAAAGATCTACTCAAATACAGATAAGCAAATAGGAGTGAACAAAAAGGTTTGTTTACATTAACTAAGTCATATTACCTTAAACTAATAATGCAAGCTCTCCCTCTTGTTGTCCAACAAGTCCCGTCCAACTTCAATGTCCAGCGCTAGACTAGAAAACTCAACAGACTTTCGAACTGAAATAATTAGCGCCGGTGACTTTATCTTCAGCTCCACCTTCATTCTCTTGTTCCCTTAATCTACAATTTTCTTCAAATGACTTTTCACTTCAACTTCAAAATCACTAGATCTAACGATCTAGATCAAGATCCATTAATTTGCTAAAGTAAAACTTAAAGGATTTGAGAACATATTTCAAATCATGTTATTTGTAGAAAAAACAACCAAAAAAAGGAAAAATGAAAGAGAAATGGTGGTTTTTGGCCAAAAACAACCTAAAAACAAGAAACAACTAATAAAACCACTAAAGACAACTATTTTCTCAATTAGAGAGAGAAAATTTCTAGAGAGCACTTCTTTCTTTTGACCACATCCTACTTGTAGGTAAGTGTTTTTATTAAAACAAAATTATATTTAATAAATATATTTATATCTCATATATTAAATAAGTTTAAATATGCGTAGTGAAGTAGTTAAATGGTAATTTCTCTCAAAAATTAATTTAAGGAGCAGTTCTCCCTTTTAAATTTAGAATGAGAGGATTCGAACTCTGTACTTAAAAAAAAAATTACCATTTAATTACTCTCTTACTGACTTAAAAATCATTAATTCAAAGGAAAGAGGTTACTATTTATCGATTAGTGTCCATTCAAAGACAACAGAAATTGTACGCAAGTGAACAGATAGTGAAGTGTCTGATGAGATGATCATTAATACAACGAGAGAAAGTGAACCAGGAGTGCCCAAAATTGTCTTGATGAGACCAGGAAACTCCTCTAATGAAGCAAAACTGAAGCAATTTTCATATTAAAAAAAAACTGAAGCGATTTGAAATCTTGGTCTCATTCTATGTCCTTGTGTGGTATGTATTCCCAATTTTGTAGTCCTTTTTACTTGGGAAATTAATCCTAGCTGGAAAATCTGCCAAAAAGTTGAAAAAATGACAAGTCGGTAGATGAAGATTTTCAATAGCAATTAGTGCAAGACTCCATGCATATATACGTATATCATCAGAAGTGGATCAGGAGATGCTTATTTTATAAATGCGTGCTCAGTGTGCCAAGCACCAGTTGGTCTGTCAAGTTCTTTCAATGTGATCACAGGATCCACATTGGATACCCTTTTTCTCAAACAGGTCCATCCTAATAATGCCACTGCTACATTGCTATTCCAGTAGTCATTCATATCATTTGGCCAAGAATTAAAAAAAAAATGGAAAGGTGCCTGTTATTAACATCCTGTTCAACATCCACAAGGAAGACCCTACCCTTGAAGTGTGGGATTGGAATGTGCCACTCAAATTGTGAGATTTGAATCTCACCCTATCTTTTTCCCTAACTACTAACAATGTGGTACAAACATTTAAAACTTTACAAATTAAATTAGAATTATTAGATTAAATTTTATTTAATTATATTCATGTAGTGTGATTATGTGTCCCCTAAAAATTACGACCGTTAATTATTAACGAGAATGAAAAATAAGATATATATTATCATAAATGTATTATCACACTAATTTATAGTGAAGTTGAGTCATTTAGACGCATAATGTAATACCAAAAAATTAATTCAAAATACGGAAGGAATTCTCGAACCCGATACTTTACTTTCTTTTCAATAGGGCAAAGCCTACCACTCCAACTGCACGTTGGCTCTATTTTACTAGAGAAAAATATTTATATATTATATTATAATTAATTATTTTAAAGCAATTATATCTATGGAAAATAAAATTATAGTCATCCGAAACACTAAATAAACACAACTTATTAAATTGTTATAGTAAGAGTAAGGCTTGTAACACCCATGGATTCTCCATGGTTCTTTGGAGCTTGCCTCAATTTGTTCAAGGCCTTAGGCCTTTTCATCAATGCAATTTGCTTTCAAAAAAACAAAAATAACCAAATCAAACTTATAAATTTTACTTAATAATATTCATTTGATATTGAATGGGATTTATACCTCATGACTTTGATCACATGACCCTGATAACTTGAAAAAGATAGAAATAACTTAACCCTTTTCTTTATAATACAATATAATGCGCTCAAGTTTCAAGTATAAAATTCAAATTTAAATTGATCAACATTTCAAACACCTAATCAACAATTTCTTCATGGCTTTGTCTTATTTCTACGCTAAATTTATTGCATCTTCCCAAAAAATTGATAGATCCAAGACAGGGTTTTGCTTCCATTCCTGAAGCAAGCATTGTTTTTTTCTCTCCATGCATGTATTATATATGAGATTCAAACAATATGGTCATA